>SKCR01043495.1:0-46898 GCA_019454045.1 Zanthoxylum bungeanum
ATAGCCATTAATGCTAGATTTGTTCTTTCTTTGGCTTGGACCTCCTCTTCCTCCTCAGATGAGCTAGAAACGCTATCGCTCTAAGTTGAAGTAGCTTTCATTTCCTTTTTCTTTGATTTTCCTTTCATCATCTTCAATGGGAAATCCATAGCTATATGACCCGGTTTGTTGCATTCATAGCAAATAATTTTCTTGTTTTTTTCCGTGGCCCTTTTTCTTCTATCTTATCATTCGCTTTTGATTTTCCCTTTTGCTTTACGGATTTGAGGAGCTTCTTGAAGTTCTTGTTTATTTGTGCCAACTCATCATCACTATCATTATCACTTGAGCTTGAGTCATCTCTTTTTCTCACTTTTAAGGCCAATGACTTCCTTGTCATTTTCTCATCTTCCTTATTTTTATCCATCTTGATCTCTATTTCATACTCAAGTAATTTTCTGACTAAATTATCCATCTTTAAAGTGTTTATGTCGTTTTCTTCTCTAATGGAGGAGGTGTAGCTTCTAAATTCTTTCGGGAGTGATCTCAAAATTTTCTTTACTTGATCTGATGTCCCGATGACTTTTCCCAATGCGCCCAAATGATTGATGATAACCGTAAACCTCGAAATCATGTGATCAATTTCTTCCCCGGATTCCATCTTGAAGTTATCCAATTCGCACATGAACCGGTTGATCTTCGATTCCTTTACTTGGCTTGTACCCTCATTGACCATTTCTAATGACTTCTACAAATCATAAGCATTTCCACACTCCGGAAGTTTTTTTATTTGATCACGATCAATGGCACATAGAAGTTGGTTGAGTGCCTTAGCATTTTGTGAAGCTTACTTTAGATCATCACTATCCCATTTTAATCACGGCTTCAGAATTTCAACCTCATCGCTATCTATTTTTGTTGGCCCTTTTGCACCTCGTGTGATAACCAAATAAGATTGCGGATCTACGGCAAGGGGATAATTTAGCATTCTCATCTTCCAATAATTTTAGTCCGTTCTGGTGTAAAACATAGGTCTAGTCGATGAAAATCCTTCGGCAAGATTTGACGAGTTGCTTGTAGACGCCATGATCTATTCTCGAACGGTTAGGTCTTTCTTGAGAATACCTCGCTCTGATACCAACTGAAATTCCCTACAAGCAATAGCGACAAAGCAATCTCTATACCCAAGAGGGGGGTGAATTGGGTTATTGCTATAAATACGGAATTAATAAATCTTTACCGATTTTTAGCTCTTATTACCAAATTGACACTTAGGCTAATTTTCTCTATTCCAATTAATAACCTATATGCAAGTTTTCTATTCAATAATCATAAACATAAATAAACTTGCAATATGTAAAAGTATAGGGAAAGAGAATACGACATCGAGATTTATAGTGGTTCGGCCAAACGTGCCTACGTCCACTCCCCCAAGCCTCGCTTGAAGATTTCCACTAGAATCGAGTTTCTTGGTTCACTCGCAACCAAGAGTTTTCCGCAAAGGTGCACTCCGACTCTTTTACAACTTTGAGTTTTGTTCGTAGGCTTACTCACAAACCTTTACAACTACCCAACGGATGGGATTTCACAACCACAAGTGTTTTTGTATGAGAAGATTTAAAACACACTTGGGCGCTCACAAACATAATGAAGATTGTGTGAGTTGCAAATCCAAGTGTTCTAAGCTCACTCCTAAATGATATGAAGGTGAGTGTGTGAGCTTGAGAGTGTTTGATTATGAAGGTGTAATTGCTCTCTTATTTTTTCCTTAGAGAATATGTATGAAGATGTGTATCAAGTCTCTAACAAAGGAAAATGAGTTGGGGTTCATTTATATAGAAAATGAAAAGCAGTCCCAACTTTCTTTACTAAGACCGGTATGGTAACCGGTATGGGACCGGTATGCCGGTCTCCAATGGATATATTATTGTTGGGAGAAACTAGCCATTAGACCCGTATGCTAACCGATATGGGGACCGGTATGGTCCGTGCCGGTTCCAGTGAGTGTGCAGTGTGAAGGCTTGACCGGTTTGTTCACCGGTATGTACACCGATTTAGGTCATGCCAGTTCCAGAAGTGGAACTAGCCGTTGGGCTTACCGGTATGGAGACCGGTTTGGTTTGTGCCGGTTTCAGTAGTCATGCATTCATTAGGTTCACCGGTTTGGTGACCGGTATGGGACCGGTATGCCGTTCTCAATACCAAAAAAGCATATATGAAGATTCTAATGTATTTTGTACATGAACCTAATGTATCTAAGTGAATGTGCATGATCCATATGAGCTTAGGCACTTGAATATTACAATTCACATTACAATAAGAGCCCTAAACTAAGACTTCACAAGATAAACTTCGATTTGCCGTAAGTCTTCACATTCTCGCACTTCACCACGTTGCACTTCGACATCTTTTTGTATTACTTCATATTTGCTCGTCGAAGACTTCTTTCTTGTTGCATCATCAAAATTCAATTACGCGACCAAGTCGCCAACACTTAATTCCTAGAATATTAGTTGCTTCTCCCAAATCCTTTATGGAGAATTTCTTGGATAACCATAGTTTGACTGATTGGAGCATTGGAATGTCATTTCCTATTATTAATATGTCATCCACGTATAATATTAGGAATACGACTGCACTCCCATTAATCTTCTTGTATACACAAGGTTCATCTTCATTTTTTATAAAATCAAAATCTTTGATTGTCTCATCAAAATGAAGATTCCAACTTCGATATGTTTGCTTTAATCCATAAATGGATCGTTGTAGCTTGCATACCTTGTTTATGTTTCTTTTAGAAATTAAACCTCCAGGCTGTGTCATATACACATCCTCTATGATGTTTCCATTCAGGAATGCAGTTTTGACATTCATCTGCCAAATCTCATAACCATGGTATGCTGCTATTGCAAGAAAAATCCTAATGGACTTTATCATGGCAACTGGCGAAAAAGTTTCATCATAATAAATTTCTTGAATTTGTTTGTAACCTTTTTACCACCAAACTAGCCTTGTAGATTTGAACTTTTCCATCTGCATCTATCTTTCTTTTAAAGACCCATTTTTACCCAATAGGAGTTATCCCTTCAGGTGTATCTACCAAGTTCCAAACTTGGTTAGTATACATCAAATCCATTTCGGACTTCATAGCTTAAAGAAATTTAGAAAATTCAATGTCAGACATTGCCTCTGTATAACTTGTAGGATCATCGATCTCAATGATAAATACATCATGTTTACCTTCCATGAGAGATCTATATCTTCCTGTCTCATGTTGTATTCTACTAGACTTTCGGAGTTCGTGAACTTGTGGTTGTTCCACCGCCAATATTTTACGAGTTGAAGGTAATTCAATGTCATTTGATGGTTCTAGGACTTCATCAAGTTCCAGTCTACTCCCACTATATTTTCTTAAAAGAAACTCTTTCTCTAGAAAAATAGCATTTCGTGAAACAAACACCTTTTGTTCACTTGGATCATAGAAGTAGTATCTCATTGTTTCTTTTGGATACCCCACAAATTTACATTTAATTGACCTTGCTTCTAACTTGTCAGCAGACGATTGCTTCACATAAGCTTCACAAACCCAAACTTTTATAAAGTTGAGATTGGGTCGGTTGTCATGCCATATCTCATACTAGAGCTAGTACATAATACATAAAGAAGGTTATATCGCATATTGTTACATATGTGAGAACCACAACCAGTATCCAATACCCAAGTAGAAGATTTACTATCATTAAGATTAACCTCAATCATAAATATACCTGAAGTAGAAGCAATTGTTTGTTTTTTCTTCTTTTCCTCGAGGTATTTTGCACAGTTTCTCTTCTAATGTCCATCTTTGTCACAAAAGAAACAGTTGTCCTTGTCTTTCTTCTTAGTCACACCACCAATGGGCTTTTGAGTATTGGTCTTTCCCTTTGAACCTTTCTTAGGGTATTTCTTAAACTTTTTGGAACCACTCAGTACCATCGTAAAATATTTATGTGATTTTAAGTCTTTCTCAGCAAGTCTTAACATATTAAGCAATTCAGGAAGCGTAGCATCCAACTTGTTCATATGAAAATTCAAAATGAACTGAGAAAATGACTCTGGTAGTGATTGCAATACAAGATCAATATATAAGCCATAGTCCATGATAAAACCAAGATTGGCTAATTTTTCAATATAGCTAATCATCTTCATCATATGGTCATTAACTGAAGATCCTTCTTTCATCATGGATCGAAACAGAGCCTTAGATATCTCATATCTTTCAGTGTGAGCGGATGCATCAAACAACTCCTTGAGATGTGTTATAATTGTGCTCGCATCCATAGACTCATGTTGCTTTTATAATTCTGATGACAGTGAACCCAGGATCACACATACTGCGTGCTCATCATCATCATAATGCTTCAACCAAGCATTATATTGTTCTTGTGTTGCATCTTAGGCAGGTTCTAGTGGAACACTATGTTCCAGGACATAAACCTTATTCTCTTGCCCAAGAACGATTCTTAGGTTGCGGTATCAGTCTGCGAAGTTAGGTCAAGTCAACTTAATAGCATCAAGTATGCTTCAGAAGGAAATATTGTTACTCATGTTTTGTTTGGAAACCTATATGAAGAATATAGAATTTTGATTAGTTTTATTGCATTGATATAAACCATAAGATATTTGGACTTTTAATCTAATGGTTACTTCCACTATTTTATTTGAATTTGTCAACCCTCTTAGTAATAGAATTATCATGGGCTATGATCCTATTTTACTTAAAATAAAATGACAATGAGGGTTAATCACTTTATTTAAGTCCAATTGGGTAGGTACTTGTTATCAATTACATCTCATATAACTCATATATTGTTAAGTTGACCACTCATGTCATGACAACTCTTGTCATCATATCTTATATGAAACTTAACATTTACCTCTAAAATAAATGATCTTGACGAGGGTCAACTCATCAAATATTTTGGTTAAGTCAAACCATTATTTATAATCTAAACATATTGATGTTAAATGTGATCTTGAAGAGGGCTAAGTAACTAAGAATAAAAATAGTTCTAGTTTTGATTATAATAATGGAAGACAATGTTATATACTTAAATTATTCAGAGGGATTTTAGTTTTAATTTATTTTAAACTTTAGAATAAAGTATTTTGAATGAAATATGCACCAGTTAGGTTCCCAGAAGAGTGGAGGGGTCACAACGGTCCCACTTAAAACCCAAACTTCTTAGGCTCTTATCGCTATTTTGACAGAACCAGCTAGACATGCATCAATTAAACAAGCAGCTAAATTTCAAGTCTATTTAAATTAGGTCTCTTATTTATATATCTACTGTATTTTAGTTCATCACAATTTCTTTAAAATATTCACAATATTTTATTATCCAATCTTATTGGATAAATATATGATATTATTTTATAATATTTAATTATTTATGGGACTTAAATATTTTATCCTAATCTTATTAGAATATAATTTTAATCTTCATTAAAATTGTATAATTAGAATCATTATTCTAGTAGGAAACAATTTCCTTTATTTGAGATTAAACGTATCTTATTTAAATTTGAATTTTAGATTTTTAATCTAATTAGAAATCATTCAAATTTAATTTGTATCCTAGTCTTATTAGGTTACTTAAGTTAAATTTATTTTATAGATAAATTCATAATCCAATTAGAATTTTATCTCTTGATAAATTTTGATTGTATTAGGATACATTATTGAAATAAAATTAAATTCTTTAATTACATTTTAATTTAAATCAAATTTATTATAAAATTTTTACTTTTTTTTAAAAAAAAAATATATGTTTTTTCGGTTGTTGACGTCAGCAACCCCATATCATGTTCACGACGTCAGCATGACATCGCGCTAACGTCATCGAATGACGACGCGCTGACGTCATAACACGGCATTGTTCTTCAATTTTGAAGAGCATGATGTATATATTTATATTTATCTAAATCTAATTTAATTTATCTGATTTAATTCTCAATTAAATCAAATTTCAATTAGTCTCAAATTTATCATGCCCCATAAATTTAAACATAATCTTAACAATATGCATAAAATCATATCAAAAGTATGCAAATTAATTTAGGCTACTCTCAATTAAATCAAATTTCAATTCGTCTCAAATTTATCATGCCCCATAAATTTAAACATAATTTTAACAATATGCATAAAATCATATAAATAATATGTAAATTAATTTAGGCTACTGATACCACTATTGGAAATCTAGCATACAATATGCGACGGAAAATTAGAATTTTTCAATTTTAAACATAAATTTCCAATCCAATATCATTATTAATTTTCATGTTTCATGATAATATTTTATTTATCAAACATAAATAAAAACGTATCTTAAACCTTTAAGTGATCCTCGAATTGCTCCTCGTAAATTCTTCAGAGCCACCCACACGCTTGGCCTCCAACGATATCCACACAAAGCAGAGAGTTAATGATATTGGATTCCTCAAATCCAATATTGGATTCCTCAAATCCAATATTATGTAGGTGTCTTTTCTTTAGTGCTAGCTTAATTAAATAGACTTGTTTTTAGGGTTTGTGAAATTTTGGGAGTATATAGAATTTTGTAAAGAAAATTTCTTTTTAATAGAGAAATTAAATTTCTCTATTTCTCTCCACCAAATTTTCTCACGTGAATTGCACTACTTTCAATTTAATGGCAAGGGTTATTTATAACTTTTTTATTTGAGTTGTTTTAATCTCAATCATATTAGAATTAATAAGGATATCATTTAATCCTATTAAAATAGAAATTTTAATTTATCCTAAATAAATAACTATTATCCTTATTTTATTTAATTTAATTAATTAAATAAAATTTATCCATCCTAATCAAATTATGATACTATAAATCTGAAATTATAATTTAGTACAAATACTTTACTAAATTATATTTCAGGCCCTATACTTTTTGAAATTACAAAATGACACTGTACTCTTAGAAATTACGAAACAGCCTCTGATTTACAGATTTGTACTTTGGCCCATAAATTTCCAGAATTCCATTTTTATCAATAATTTCTGAAATTATGAATTTACCCCAAAGTTTAAGAACTTAACATTTAAGTCCTAAAACTTAATTCTACATAACTTATCAATAACTCCTCAATACTTTAAAGTGTGTGACCCATTAGATTCTTTCTTATGTTAGCAATGGAGATAGTTATAGACTTCATAAGTCTAGATAAATTAATTTAATTAATTTATCATCAATTAACTCCTTAATTAAGAAACTAATTTCCATAGATCAAGAGCGACATCTAGCAATGCATCATGACCCCTAATTAAGAAAGAATACTAACTTTAGTGAAACTTATTTTGTATATGATTATCGTATGATTCAATCTTTTCGCCTCATACATATCCCGCCTATGATTCTAGAGCATGAAAAATGTCTACTCTATTAAATCATGGCTATTAGAACATTGACTTAAGCTGATAATATATATATATATAGTTTCTGAAACTCCTTTCAGAACTCGCCATGGACTTATATTATCATTTATGTCAAATCGCGCCTCTTGGGATATTGACTCTATGTTATCCAGAGCGGTGAATCCTTTATTGATCACTCACTACCTTTATATGCTTTTCATATTGCCCAATCATTACCCTATGCGCAATCTTGCTATGGACTACGGAGGTGTAATGTCAAAGCATATATGATCCACATACAAGATACCATGGAGACCTCAAGTCTAAGAATCATTCATACTATCGTTACAAAGAGAAATCTCATAGACTTGTGGATAACACTCCATATAGGTTCTCAAGCGGGTCAGTTCAATATACTTGTTCTCCAACAAGCATCCATATATATGTTAGACTAAGTGAACACCTTAGTAGCTTATGGGATCAGCTACATTCCTTCGATAAGGAAGCAGACATAACATATGTCGATCTAAACTGGATTTATCAATGTCCTGTGTTGATAATCCTACGATCAGAAACATTTAAGAATGATTAAATCTCATAAATTAAACTTAATTTAATTTCTTTAATCGTCATTTTAAGGACTTTATTTTACAAGTAGTCAAAATTACTTATGGACAATACTTATAAGTAAACTGCCAAATTTTATTAATCAATAAAATAATATAAAATTACATATTTGTCCCTATTGGATCTAGGGCATATAACCAACAAGGTGATGGTGATGATTTACAATCTGCAGTTAAGTAAATGTAATTGAAAACAAATTTTCGAGCATGAATGAAATAGGTTTATATACATATTAAATTATTGTTTTGTTTATATATATTTATAATATTTTTAAAAAATTATATTATTATTTTATATTATTAATGTTTCTCCGCGTGTTCGTATCCTAATTTTTTTAAAAATAACATTTTCCATATCCGTGTTTGTATTCATGCCAATATCCATATCCGTGCTACCTAATTCTTATATATTTTCATTTTTCTCTTCTTGTGTTTTCTTGCGCTTTCTATGGTTTTTCCTTCATGGGGATTCATTTCCCTACATGCCCTCATCTGGTTCAACCGATCATGGCCTTTGCTTTTCTTGGTTTTTTGTTTTTCTTTTTTCTTTAAATTTTATTTCTCGGACTTTTTGACATGTAGATCCATCATATGTGTGGTGGCAGTATTCCAACTATGAGTTTGTATTTAAATTTCTGTGTTCAGCAGGAATACTAACTTTTTTCATCAGTTTATAGAAGATCTCTTGAGTCCATAGGTAGATCTAATATCGGAGGTGAAGATTGTATAGGAACTCTACAGTTCTTCTCAAACATATGTACGGACTAATAGATTTATCGTTTTTTTTATAATAAATTAGCACAGGGCCCACAATTTATGCGCGTTGAACATATATTTTAGGTATTGATATTGTAAATCCTTCAAATTTTGTCGATTTTATAGTCTTAATGAGAAAATTGATTTACTTACATGTAATATTTATGTCTAATTCGTTTGTCACTTGGTTCTCAAATAATATTTCTAATTTACTATGTAAGAGCTAATAGTCAAAATCTACATCCTAAAACATATTAAATAAAAAAAAATCATGAAATAAAAAAGCTTATAAAAATAATTCAAAATAAAATAACAAATAATAAAATACTGTAAATTATATAGGTTTCTTATTTTAATAGGAGATTATATTTTTTATATCGTAATAGGTTTCTTATTTTAATAATTTATTATTTTAATTTTATAATTTAATAATAAAAAATTTAATTATAGAAATTAGGTGCCACATATATTTTTATTTTAATAGAAGATTATACTATAGTTTCTTATTATAATAGAAATAAAAAAAATTAATTGTAAATATTATGTGTCATGTGATGCTATTAGAAAACTTTAAAATGTTTAACTTATTTATACACACACTTTGTCTGATTATCTCTGATATTATTCAAAAATTAATCAGATAGTTTAATATATTTTCTTGTTATAATAGAGTTTTTATTTAATAGATTTATTAATTTAATTTTATAATTTAATATTTAATTATATTAGGATAATATTATATGTTTTCTTATTATAATACAATTATTATAAATTTAATATGTATTTTTATTGTAATAGCTTTTTATTTAACACAAAATAAGTTATAAAGATATTTTAATTTTATAATTTAATAATAAAAAATTAATTGTAGAGGTTATTTATAGAGATTAAGTGACACACATGTTTTATTTTTATTTATTTTAATGAGAGCTTATAATATGTTTTCTTATATAATAGGTTTCTTTATTTAATTTTATAATTTAATAATAATAAATTAAAATATTAATTAATTAATTAAATTAATATGTTTCTTATTTTAATAGTATATTATATTTTTTTATATTATAATAGGTTTCTTAGGTTAATAATTTATTATTTTAATTTTATAATTTAATAATAAAAACTATTATAGAGATCAGGTAAATTGTAGATAATTTGATAGTTTATTTTATTTTATTTTAATAGGATAGTCTAATACGTTTTCTTGTTATAATAGAATTTTTATAAAATTATAATTTATATGTTTATTATAATATGATTTTTAATTTAATTTTATAACTTTAATTTAATATGAAGCTGTCACTTGACGCGATGAAGAGATTTAAAAATATTTAATATATATTTAGGATTTTCCTATTTAGGCTTGAGTTTTGTAGCATATATTAGTGGTATTCCAAAAATACCAAAATTTTAGATCAAGTTGAAAAAGTTACTAATTTGAATTAAATAATGATATAATTTGAATTAAATAAAGAGTCAATTATCTTTTTATTCTTTTAACTGGTGACTTATTCAAACATGCGTGTAATTTGGCCATTGCGACATCGTGGCTTGGATAATTTCTTTTTTACAGAAATATTCAATTGTCAAGATAATGGCTAAAAATTTGTACGTATATACATATACATACATACACACATATATATATATACATACATACATACACACATATATATACATACATATATATACATACATATATACATACATATACACATACATACACAGGCTGCATAAAGAAGGTGTTAAAAGAGGGAAAAAAAATCCTCTCTACTGTTCCATTATTGAGTAGTTCGTCAATTTTATGTGGTTGGTGTTTATTAGGAGTTGGGTTTTAGCCTCTTGTTATGCTGGAGTGTTGCTTTATGACAATTGATAGGCTTATATTTTATCAATTATTTCATTATCTTTTTACTTAATTTTAAGTTAATTTATAATTCATTTTATTTATTTTATCTTAATTTATTTTATTTTGTTAATTTCAATAAGTTTTGGGAATAAGCAATAAAAGAGAAAGCATTTAATTGAGAAATTTTCATGCTAAAAAAATATAATTGAAAAAATAATTTAATTTGAAAATAGATTAAATTAGAAGACTTAAAAAGTGAATAATCATAAAGCATTGAGGATTTAATTAAATTGATAGGGTTGAGACATTATAAAAACATGCAAGAGCAGAAATAAGAGGGGTGCCCAGAAGTGGTCTCACGTAGACCCGGCCGCTTTGATGCCCAGAAGTGGTCTCACGTAGACCCGGCCGACGGTTCGGTTCCGATTCGGAACCGAATCGAACCGGCCGGTTTTTGGTTCCACAAGTGTGGAATTGGAACCTTGAACCGAACCGGAATTGACCGGTTCGGTTCCGAAACTTTTTTTTTTTAAAATTTCGAAAATAAATTAAAATAAATGAGATTAATTTTATAAATAAATAAAATTATTACATTGAAGAGCTTGAGCTTAAATTTTTAAAATTTAAGTTGCCTACGTATCCTCCAGGGGTGAGAGGAATCAAAACTCACGTAGTTCCATTACAATTTAAAGATATTTCCCTTTTGTAAATTTACAATTTTACAATTATCAATCATCATTATCAGTTGATCCTTCAGCTCCGGTTTCGCTTGCACTTGTTGTTGCAGATGCATTATCGAACAAATCTTCAAAATCATCGGGGACATCTTATTGTTGTCTCAAATCAGCTCGAGTCCAATCATCCACACAAGTTGTTGCTTCTAGAGTGCTTGGATGTAATGAAGATCGTCTAGCTTCCAATATATTGCCTCCCAAGCTGAAGGCTTGCTCAACCGCAATGGTGGAAATAGGTGTTGCCAATATCTCTTTAGCAATAATTGATAAAACATGATATATATTTTGATGTCGGTTCCGACAGTCAAAGATTTTAAAATTTTTACTAACTAAACTTCCAGTAGGAAACTCGAAATTTGTAGATATATAATTATCTAATTCGGGGTTATTAGTTGTCGTATCTCTAGCTTTTTTATTTCGTTGCAATAACCAACGATCCTCTGCGCTAAGTCTTGTTTGAATTACCGGGTCGCTACTACTAGATTCACCTAATGTTCCTAAGTTATATCTTACAATATAATCATTAAATAACTCAATTAAATCATTTCTTAATTTCGTCATTATTCTTGTAATATCAATTTCTTCTAATATTCCTAAATAATCATAGTAAGCTTGTAAAGCACCACTCAAACCTTCTAATTTAAATCTAGGATCAAAAACAGCAACAATAAGATAAAGTAAATGAATGTCTCTAAAATAATTTAACCATTTTACCTTCATAACAGTAATGGCTTCTAACGAAACAATATCATTAGGATCGCTACTTTCAGCATGTTCATCGAGAGCACCAACAATATACAAACTTTCAAGAAGAAATAAATGTGCCGTTGGATAATAAACACCGCTAAAAGTTAAAGTAGCTTCATTAAAAACTTTTAAAATATCTAAAATATTTTCACAAATATCCCATTGACTAGGATAAAGTGTGACATTTTGAACATGTTGAGAAAAAAACTACATAATGCATCTTTGTATTGAAATCCTTGACATAAAAGAAAATAAGTTGAATTCCAACGTGTTGGAATATCTCTTGAAAATTTAATCGGTTTAATACCATTTATTTTACAAAACTTCGTTCATTCTCTCCTAACTTGAGAATATGACCAAATACAATTAAGTGCCATTTTAATAGGATCAAGGAAAGGTGATAATAATTTTAGACCGTCTTGAACACATAAGTTAAGGACATGACATGTACAACGAATATGAAAAAATCGACCCCCTAAATTTGGTTCACATAAGGATTTTAAATCATTGATGGATGCAGTATTTGCAGATGTATTATCAAATCCAATTGTCAAAATTTTATCTACTAAACCATATTCATCAAAAATTACCTTCATCATTCTATAAATATTTTGTGCAGTATGTTGGTCATCAAAAACTCTAAATGCAATAAGTCGTTTTTGCATGGTAAATGATGCATCAATCCAATGACAAGTCACACCCATGTATGAGTGTGTTTGCCAATGGTCACTCCAAATATCAGAACATATAGAAATACGACCTTTTATCTCTTTAAATATGTCATTTAAAATAATTTTACCATCTTTATCTAATTTAAAAATATGACGTTTTGTTGTGTTTCGAGTCATTCTACATGCAGAAGGATTTAAAGCATTATGCACGTAATTAGTAAAATGAATTTTTTCACCAAAGCTTAAAGAAAGATGTGTCATACAAGTTAATTTCGCAAATTCTTCTCTATTTTTTGCATCAGAATATTTAAATAAATCTACAGCACTCGTACCTCTACTAGATGATGCGTACCTGGCCATTTGAGTTTGCGTCGTATCAATTCCAAGTTCAACTGTATGATGTCTTTTCAGGTGCTTGATCATATTGCCGTATCCACCAGAAAAGTTGTAGGTAACCCCACAATAGTTGCAAATTGCTCGTTGTGTATTATCTTCTAAGCGTTCCAAATGAAAATGATTTTGAAAACATTAGAGGAACGAGCCTTAACTTCTCTTCTCCGTGATTGTGCACCGACACTAGGGCCGCTCTCTTGGGTTGGCATATTTGACATTATGTTCTCAGATGAGCTTGTCATTTTTCGTTTGAGAAATCAGGAATAAAAATAAGAAAATTGACTAATTGTGAATGATAATAACTAATTGAATTGAGATTGAGAATAAGAGATTGTATGAATTGAGATTGAGAATAAGAGAATTGTAGGAAATGAGAGAGTTGAGAATTTGGTGGTTGAAATAATGAAAAATGAATCCTATTTATAGAGTTTTAGAATTTTTTATACCAAAAATGCCTCTAAATATAGCCGTTGGGGTTTAGGGTTCTTGTTGGAACCCTACGGTTCCAACCGGAACCGTAGAACCGGTGGAACCTTCGGATTGGGGTCGAACCCCAACCGAATCAGTCGGCCACGGTTCTGGTTCCGAACCGAAACCGTGGCCGGGTCTAGTCTCACGCCACTTTGCAACAAAAGCTTATAACCGGAGGCAAATCGCAAAGTGGAGATTTTTTTTTTTTGGATAAAGTATGTATTTTAACCAAAATGCACAAAGAAAATGGGCATATCTCAGAAAATTAGGGAGGACATGCCCTCCTAGCAGAAAGCCATAAGGCTACAAACAAGATAAGACTATCAGAAAAATGTCATCGGACAGGTGCCAGTAGAAGTGAAGCCATTTATTATCATAAGATGGTTTCACCCTCCTCAATAAATTAGCACGAGTCCGAACAGTAAACACAATATCACTGAGAAGAGCACTAACAGGGCGATGATGCACATCATTAGTGTGTGTATTCCTCTCCCTCCAGATATAGTAAACAGACACAACAAACGAAAGACAAACAAGAAGATGACATAATGAGCCATCGTTGAACTGGTACATCCACTCAACAGTCTGCAGCCAATCTCGAGAACTCCAATCTAACCCACACATGGCCAGCACAGACGTCCAAACCCGTAAAGAGAAATCGCACCGGAAGAAAAGGTGATCATTGCCTTTGGGCTTGCAAAGTGGAGATTAGAAAGAAGGAGTAGCACGAAATCAGAGGAGAATAAACTCAAATGAAAGCAAAGTGAAGTGAAGTCTATCAAATCAAAGTTTAGAAAACAATTGATAAATAGAGGCAAATAGAGGCCAAATTCACGGAAGCGAAAGGAAATTGAAGCAGAGCTACGATTTTATCTGAGTTTTTAAGTTCTGTTTATATTTTTCTTTGTCAATTTATTTTGCTAGAATGGTCCCTAAATTATTCATCACTTTCTTTACTTTAATTATAAGTAGCTAAATCGTTAGTCTAGGGTATAATAGATCATGAACATAATGTTTAATTGATTTATATATATATTTTTTCTTTTATTGGATTTGTTATTTGATTATTTATTATTCTTTGTGTTTATATGCATGTTTTATTGTTTGACCAACAATAAAATAGTCTTGATAAATCCTTAGGAACTCGACAGAGAGAATTTGGGTTAGCCGTGAGAATAATAATGCATGATCTAGTTCTTTTGAATAGATTTCCCTTCAGGATATAAATATACATGCAGGGCATACATAACTAATATTAAAACCCGACCTTAATTAATTCAATTTAATTTAATTAATATAGACATATAGTTAATTGATTTGTTCTGAATATTTTCACATGACCATCGAAAGAAGCTTGTAAATAATTTAGTGTTCTAGGATAATAATTAGTAATAACAACTCAATTGAATGCAAAGTTTTTGAATTTATGTGTGCGTGCTTTGGTGAAATTGCAACCCTAAGTTCTTATATCTATAAGGTTTCCCACTGTATGTTATTTGTTTTTTTTTACTCTTCGATCATTGAATCAAATTCTCATCTCAATAGTGTAGTTTAAGTTAAATATGTTAGTATTACTATTAATAAGATAAATATTAAGTTCATGTGGATTTAACATCCAACTAATAATCATTGTATTACTTAAACGATATGTACACTTATCGATCAACAATTTATTGCAAGATTCAATGGCTGGATTATTGTTGATTTCAGATTCACATTTATTAGTTCCATTTTTATTGGCAATGTCCGTGAAAAAATAAGTTCAATTGAGTTGTAATAAGTCTTGAAGAACTTGAAGCAATTGGACTGGTTTTTGGCAAAGCTGGAGAATCTTCGTTAGTGGCGCGTTCGAACGTGTGGCGTTAGTGGCACGTTCTCCATTGGGTTCGAACAAAATATTCCAGAGAGCAAACGTTAGTGGTACGTTCGGGAAGCGTTCGAACAAAATATTCCAGATAGCCAGCGTGCGTGGTGCGTTCGAGTAGCGTTCGAACGAGTCTTTCCAGTGGGCACGAGTTCGTGGTGCGTTCGAGTAATCGTTCGAACTGGACGCGTTTTTCAGCCTTTTCACTTTGAAAAATCCTAGATTTACACCCTACCTATAAATAGAACATGTAGCCACCATCCCCAAGTGTTGAAAAATAGAAATCCTTGAGCCAAAATCTCTCAAAGCTTTCAACCTTATTTGAATCCACCTTGAAGACTTCTTTCATCTTCTTGTCTTCTTTGGTTATGGTGAGATTCAATCTTTGATAAACCTTAAACACAACCAAACCCAAAATTCCTAATCCTTCAGAGTTCTCAATGAGGAAGATTAGTAGTCGGAGTTCCAGCGTATGTAAGGATTTGATTCACTCAGAGACTTCAGAGGTTCTAAAGAAAATCGTGGTGTGCAGGCTTAAGGAGTTCCTTGGGTTCTTACAGTCTAGAGGTACTTGAGTCGGTGGAGTTGCCACCATAGGTCTTGACCATCGCTTTAAGTTTTTCTCTATATAGTAGATTGAGCTGGTATCCGAGATACCCGTAGTGATTTTTATACTCGCACAAGTTTTTCACTTCGTCACCAAAATTATTGTGTTGATTTTGTGTGATTGATTTTATTTGTTGCATTTATATTTTGCATTGAATTGATATTGTGGGGTTTTATTGTTATTGGTTGATATTGTAGTTGCTTGTTAGATTTTCATAGTTACAGTAATCAGGACTTGTCTTGATTATTGTGTTATATTCCGCATAGGGTCAGAACTTTGGATAAAAACTTTCAATTGATATCAGAGACTAAACTCGATACTTGACCCATTAGCTATGGATCGTAGTCAACCTTTAAATTGTCCGCCATTTTTTGATGGCACATAATATTTACATAGGAAGGTTCGCATGAGAGCGTTCTTTAAGTACTTAGATGAGAGGGTCTGGATGACAGTAGAATACAGATGGAAACCTCATGTAGTTGTAGTTGATAGGGTCTTTTCCCCTAAAGATAAATTGACCTAGACCAATGACGAATTTGATGCTAGAAATAGGAAAATGAAGACAGTTAATGCCATATATGGTGTTGTTTGCTCTGCTGAGTTTAGGAGAATTTCAATGTGTGAGATAGCCAAGGATGCGTGGGACATCCTGCAGACTGTGCATGAGGGCACATTGTCTGTTAAAAATAATAGACTCCAGGATTTAGCTACTAGGTTTGAGGTCACCCTGGTGAAAGATGATGAGACCTTTGATGAGTTCTATGTTAAGATTAACGATATCGTTAATCAAGCTTTAACTGTGTGAGACTATCCCTACAAGTAGGATAGTTAGGAAAATCCTTAGATCCCTACCTGATAAGTTCCTACCCAATATCACCACCATCGAGGAAAGCAATGACCTCGATCAGCTTAAACTATAAGATCTCGTAGGAAAACTACAGGTTTATGAGAAGAAACTTCCTGGTTATAAAAATCCAAAAACTATAGCGATGAAGATCACAAATGAAGTTGCTCATGATCCGTCTAGTGATGATGATGATACCCTCACGGATCATGATTTGGCCATGTTTGCAAAGAGGTTTAAGAAATTTCTTAAGCTTAAGAAGAGTGGCAGCAACAGTAATATGGATATGGAGGATAGACCTAGAGAGAGTAGACATAGTTGGAGAGAGTCTAGAGAGGATATGGGTAGTAGAACCTGTGGTATCTGGTGCCATGAATGTGAATGATATGGTCACATCAGACCTGAGTGTCCCACGTACCTTAAGGCTAAAGGTAAGAAAGCCATGGCAGCCTCCCTTAATGATTCAGAAGGTGGCTATACTTCTGATGAGTATCCTAAAGACGAACAATTTTATGGCATTTAACGCTAGTGTGTCTGATGAGAGAGAGAATGAAGTTAATGATGTTGATTCAGAAGTCTCTCTTGATGAGTCGGTAGATGATGATAGTCTTCTGGTAGCTTATGTTGAACTGTTTAATGAGAGTTTAGCTATCAAGAAGACTAATATAGAGGTCAATAAGAGGCTGAAACTAGTAAAGCTAGAAAAGAATGAAGCTCAAGCCAAATTTGAGCAAAGTCTCTTAATGGTAGATGACCTGGAGGAGAGAAATAGAGGCCTAGTTGATAGGTCTACACTTTAGAGGCTGATCTTGAAGATGCTAGAACATAGTTGTCTGTATCTTTAAGTGGGAATAAAAAACTAGATCACATGCTAGTTATTAGTGTTGAGTCTAATTGCAACAAGGCATCATTGTTTAGAGATGTGCCTAACCATCCTAAGCCTGCTGAATGTAGTCATGTGATTCCTTCATTTGTTCCTCGTCTTGTGACCCAACCTCGATCTAGAGGTATTGTGGGTAAACCTCGCTCTCATCCGAGGTTTGTATCTGTGTGCCATCACTGTGACAAGGCAGGACAAATTAGGCCTAAGTGCTTCATGTTGCACAAACAAACGAAGAGGACTAAGAGTGTATCACCTAGAGTTGCTTCTTCAAATCTAGTTTCTCAAGTTTCAGCACTAACTAAACAGACTCAATTTCTTAGTGAGAAACTTACTTTGTTGACTTGGAATACTCATGAGGAAGAGGTTCCTAGAAAGGTTTGGGTGAGAAAGCAAAATGTTTACCCTTCTACTTCTGAATGCCTTAATAGGCATGATGACAGTGCACTT
The DNA here is from genome assembly GCA_019454045.1 of Zanthoxylum bungeanum. Taxonomy (NCBI): domain Eukaryota; kingdom Viridiplantae; phylum Streptophyta; class Magnoliopsida; order Sapindales; family Rutaceae; genus Zanthoxylum; species Zanthoxylum bungeanum. The sequence goes on from SKCR01043495.1 coordinate 18,283, forward strand.
CGGTGTAACTCTTCCTATAAGTTGCATTTGTTTTCCCATTGCATGTGTGTGTGTGTTTTATGCTTTTGCACGTTTATTTTCTTTTCACTACATATGGGTGTGTGTGTTTTATTTTTGTTGTTTGTCTTTTGGTATATAGGATGGAAACCCGGACATAAATTTCATAGCCGATTCCGAATGGATGATAGTATGATCTGTACTCGGAATACAACTCCACGTACCATTGGGTATTGATAAGCTATTTGTGTCCTTACAATTTTTCTTGTGTGTTAAAAACTGAAAAATAAAAAAAAATATATAAATTGAAAAAGACCAAAAATATTTATTTCTTTATGGCTTGTTAGAGCATGAATATCATGTGCATGTGATCCTGGTATGTAAGATATATGGTTATGCATATGTAATATGCTTTTATTTTTTCTCGATGCTCTATATACATGAGTGTATGTGATAAAAATCATTGGTATATCTTGTACTTGCACCTCACATACACGATTTTATTATGTCAAGGCTTGGTCGCATGTATGAGTTTTTGGACTAGCAATCTAATTTCTACCATACTTTGTTCACTAAATAGTGTGACATTTGATTATATGACCTTGCTATCCTCTTGTAAAAGCAAAAGAAATAAAATAAAAAAAGGAAAATTTACATGAGACTCAAGTGCAAAAGAGCCGATGGGGCCAAATTCAAAAGATAAGGCCAAAAACCCTTTACTCGAAAGAGTTTTTATTTATGAGCTCATGATAGTTATGAGAAAAATAACATAACATGCAACTAATGTTGCTCATTTTCAGGTCCTAGTGGTGCTGGGTTTGAACATCTATTTTGTGGGCTTGGTTTGTTAAGAGATGGATTTCTTTGGCTGTGTCCAGATCATAAAATAAGGTCTTAAGCCTCGATTCATTGTTCACGTATTTTTTCACGCAAGTGCTTGTTATGCCTAGGTGTTTATGTCATATGCATAAGTGTTGTATTTAGTCAAACTTAAAATGATGCATATTATTTCATGTCATAAGCAACTGAATACTGACTCGGTATCATTGTATTTGCTTGAAGTGTTGTTTCAGTCAGTTTTTAATAAAACCTTGTTTTTACCTCATTGTGTGCTTGTGTATGCCATTGTCATTGCATACCTTTTTTTTTGCATATCTATGAGTGTTTACTTCCCGTTTGATTTTAAGCTAACTGTGTGGGCCTGTTAGTGAGGGGGGTAAGTTCTGTTTGCATATACTCTTGTATTGGTTATCTCATGTTATTTTTTCCTGGTACATTCATCCTTTGTCATTGCGTGACAAAAATGAGGAGAGTAGTTTAAGGGGGAGTAGTAGCATAGATTATCCTTTTGATATCTCTGTTTTAAGGAGAGTTAAGATTAATGGGGAGAATTATATCTACTTGTATCTACTTGTACATGCATGAGTGTTATATCTGCTTAATGTTATACTTGATAATCTCAATGCTTTTCACAGTATATTGTTGTTTGTGGATGTTTCAGGTAAGCAAGTTTTTTGCTGAGGTGGCATTGATTTCAAGACTACTTGGTTATGTATTAGTTCGAGTATTATTGTAATAAGTCACTGTTTTGATGGTTGATAGTTGGCTATTTTGTTTTGGGTCTATTATCATAGTCTTTGTATTAGGTAGTGTTTTGTCACGGAATGCCAAATGGGGAGATTGTTAGTTCCATTTTTATTGGCAATGTCCGTGACAAAACAAGTTCAATTAAGTTGTAATAAGTCTTGAAGAACTTGAAGCAATTGGAATGGTTTTTAGCAAAGCAAGAGCATCTTCGTTAGTGGCGCGTTCGTTGCAGCGTTCAAAAGTGTGGCGTTAGTGGCACGTTCTTCATTGGGTTCGAACAAAATATTTCGGAGAGCAAACGTTCGTGGTACATTCGAGGAAGTGTTTGAACAAAACATTCCAGAGAGCCAGCGTGCGTGGTGCGTTCGAGTAGACTTTGAACGAGTCTTTCCAGTGTGCACACGTTCGTGGTGCGTTCGAGTAATCGTTCGAACACGACTGCAATCTGGACACGTTTTTCAGCCTTTTCACTTTGAAAACCCCTAGATTTACACCCTACCTATAAATAGAACACGTAGCCACCATCCCCAAGTGTTGAAAAACAAAAATCATTGGAGCCAAAATCTCTCAAAGCTTTCAACCTTCTTTGAATCCACCTTGAAGACTTCTTTAATCTTCTTGTCTTCTTTGGTTATGGTGAGATTCAATCTTTGATAAACCTGATGGAGTTGGTGCTTGGAGTGCCAATCTGATTTGTACATTTTATAATTTATTAATAAAATAACTACAATTTTCATTTCATACATTATTAATGGTATTGTCATTATACGTATTAGATTGATGTACAGATATGCTAAGAATGACACCGACCTTAAAATAGTCTTGACAATAGGTGTAAGCTATTCTTAAAGTAAATATTCCTAGTCGTTGGTTTTAGAATACGATCGAATTCCTATAACCTAGAAGACTAGCACATGTCGTATATTGGAATTGGAGTTCCAATGGTTTAACCCGATGTACCATGAGTTTTGGAAACTCGTATAGACATGTGAGTATTCGTTGAAGCAAATACTGAATGACTCATAGGTGATTCCTAATAGTTGGAAGTACACACCACCATCAATAGGAATCTCCTCGAGTCAAGTAGCATATGTAATCCTTTGATTATAGGATAGCATTGATTTTGTGCGAGATCCTCCACACTTTGATGCCATGTATGTCAGAAATTATTCATGGTCTAGCCTCTAGATGTTCATTGGGTGTGGACTGATGCACCTAGTAATCAAGTGTGAAGCAAGATAGGATCTTTTGGCCCGTATGTGTACAATAAGGGCTTTAGGTATCCATGTTAGTAAAGTCACGATTCTCAAAGACTTTGGCCAAAGTCAATCACCTAGGGTGGATCACATCAGTTGTAAAGAATCGTGGACATGTCGACATGAGATGTGCGACTTGAAAACTTGACGGTGTATTCTATATTTCCTAAGCACAACTCGGATAGCTTACGATGGAGGGATTGTTAAACATATGTGATGACCTCGACTTGTATAGTTCATAAAGGTCGTTCGTGCTCTTCGCGAATTCGGAGGTGGCCGAATTGCGTACATATTAGCTAGGCTTATATGACGAACGTGTCTGAACTTAGAGAGTCTCAATATGAAGTGTCCTCGTTGAGCACTTGGGTAGGCGATTAATTTTTTATAAAAGATAATATTCGATATTATAATTATCAACTTAGATAATCAAGTGTTATTGGATAACATTGATTATTTACTTTGACCTAATTGGATTAATTCAATAATTACAGAAGGGCTTAATTATAAAATCATAATTATCTCTACCATTTGAGGATATTATGGTAATTGTAAGTATGTAATAATAGGTGGTTTTGGCTTGATTTAATTAGATTAAATCAAAGTGGAAAACATTTAACAAATAAATTTTCTAATCCTTGTCTTGATTTAATTGGATTAAATCAAAGTGCAAGACAATGGAGATTAGTCACACCTAATTTTACATATTTGGACAAATTGGATTAAGCCCACTTAAAAGTTGATTAAAACTTTTATTAATTAAAAATTGCCTAAGTTTTGCTATAAATAGCAAGCTTTAGGAGGGTTTTAATTACAAGAAAAATAACAAGTATAAGCATAAGCAAAAGCAAAAGCAAAAGCTTGAGTAAGCTATACACAAGTAATTCTTGAGAGATTGGCCTAAGTTAGAGAAGTGTTTAGAGAAGCTTGTGAGGTCTCTACAACATTTCATCTAGGAGAAATCAAGATTGGATCTTGAAGTGAAGCTTGGTAGCATTGGAAACAATATTGGATCTTGAAGTCAAGCTTGCACACCTTGGAGGTTCTCCAACAATTTCAACAAAGGAGAAGTAGATTGGATCTTGCATCAAGCTTACTAGGTAATATTTGATCTTCTCCTAAGCTATGTTCATTTGTGTATTAGATGCATGATCACATAGCTTAATGTTGAAATAAGGCTAATCAATTGTGTTAGGATACTTTAGAAGTATAAACACAACATGCTTATGTATTAGGTCAAAGATGTTCATGTTGGACATGAAACAATTAATAGGAGTTTGGAACTCTAGATTAAAGCTAAGTGCTATGGCTACCATTCTAGAATCACTTGACCACATTTGGGTGATCTAGAATTGTTCATGAGACATTTCTTATTGTGATTCTATTTTGGGTTGTAATTTGATTCAAAGAAATGCATATATATATTTAGAATTTATATATGTTTATTTTATAATAAGTGTTGTGGTTGGTTTTGAAATTAAAATTATTTTAGGTGATTTTTAAAGTGTTTTAAGGGTTTTTTGTTTTTAGAAAATAAAAAAAAAATTGTTGTGCTGCTCTCGACCAAATTGGTTGAGAGCATGGAGCTGTAGCGCCCAAAGTGGCGCTGCAGCGCCACGCATGCTGCTAGGCAGCATGTCTAGCACGCTGCTGCCAACAGCATGATGTGCAAGCAGCATGCCTAGTCCCGAGAGTTGTAATTTTTGTCCGGTTTTTATCCTGATGAATTTTCCGAATCCAGATTTATTTCTGGTTTTTCCCTAAAACACTTGAAAAATAAAATATTATATTTTATTAATTTTTAAAATACACCCATGCTAGATATCCACATGTTAGACGCACTTCCGCGGTGCGGGGTACCGATCTGACCCTAGGGGTTCCACAACTGCCTCAACAAAACCTTCAACACAACCAAACACAAAATTCATAATCCTTCAGAGTTCTCAAGGAGGAAGATTGGTAGTCGGATTTTCGGCGTGCGTAAGGATTTGATTTACTCAGAGACTTCAGAGGTTCTGAAGAAAACCGTGGTGTGCGGGCTTAATGAGTTCTTTGGGTTGTTACAGTCTAGAGGTACTTGAGTAGGTGGAATTATCACCATATGTCTTGACCATCGCTGTAAGTTTTTCTCTATATAGTGGATTGGACTGGTAGCCGAGATACCCGGAGTGGTTTTTGTATTCGCACGAGTTTTCCACTTCGTCACCATAATTATTGTGTTGATTTTGTGTGATTGATTTTATTTATTGCATTTATATTTTACATTGAATTGATATTATGGGATTTTATTATTATTGGTTGATATTATAATTATCTGTTAGATTTCCATAATTACAATAATCAAGACTTATCTTGATTATTATATTATATTCTGCATAAGTTCAGACTTTTGGAAAAAATACGAACTTTCAACATTCGTTTAACCGAAGAGAAGTAATGTTGGGAAAATGGTGTCATTAAACAGTAATATAACACGCAAACAAGCTGATCTAACTACTAGAAAAAGTAGATCTAGATGCTATAAACCCTAAACCAATAAGAACCAGAAAAACCTGATTAATTTGTCCAAGTCGAGATGATCTCTGTCCTTAAGAACTTATTGGCGCCGTCACAGGTGCTTTACGGATTCGTTTTGCCAACGTTCTCCCAGGATTACTTGGATTCTTCTTGTTCAAGGAGCACTCCTTAACAAGTGTTTGAACTTGGATCCAAATGGTTGATCTCTTTCTCAAAACAAAGAAAACACAATGCCTTTTTTTGTTGGATATTCTGTATATTTTTCTATATATCTTAATTGGAATAAAAGCCTTCTTTTATAAGGCATGGAGGGGTGCCAATAGGGCACCCCTTGGGGTGGGTTGCAACCCTCCATACACCCCTTTGAACACCCCAATGATATACACATATACATATCATGTTTTAATGAATTTTGAGGAATTTACAACAATCCCCCACAATTCTTCAAACATTCATTCAGGCACGTGAGAGAGATACCGTGAGCTAAAGCTGCATCGAAATAGGTAGCTTTCGCCTTGAACCTTTCCTAGTGAATGACAATCGGATTTACTTGGCAAACCAGTGACCCATAGTCTTGAACTGTTCTGTCGTTGGTGTAAACCAAGACAATTGCCAACACACATCTTTAATTCGACCATTTTCCCGTTCTACGGTTGTGTTCATTTCGGCCCTGAACAACGGTCCTGGATTCATCAAGCACTTTAGGGTAACCCGCCTTTAAAGGTTCCCATGGAAGCGGCCTCACTTCTTACTTGAAATAGGTGATCTACTATGAAGAGGTAATCTGTCTTTACCCCCATTAGGACTCATCTCCTAATATAGTGATCATTAAAAGCCTTAGCTTATCCTAACCAATGACAGACAGCACTCAGCGTCATTATCGGAATGGGAAAGAGTACAAAACTCTTCAGTGATTGTTTTGAATTGCACAAAGTTTCAGTTGTCCCTTTTGAACCTAGATCTTGGGATCTCCAGTCAGCTAGGTTGGGTTTCCACAGTGACAATTCTTAGATTATAGGCTTCAAGCCCATTCCCCTCGATGACTTCTCAACTTGCTCTCGAGGTAAAACTTTAGTTAATGGATCCGCTAGGTTTTCCTTCGACCTGACATAATCGATCATTATTATGCCACTTGAGAGCAGTTGACGTATGGTATTATGTCTCCGACGTATGTGTCGAGACTTACCATTATACATTGTATTTTGGGCTCTCCCAATTGCCGATTGGCTATCAAAATGTATGCTAATCGCTGGCACCGGTTTGGGCCAACTAGGAATATCCTCCAGGAAGTTTCTAAGCCATTCTGCTTCTTCCGCTGTTTTGTCTAATGCTATGAACTCTGATTCCATAGTCGACCGGGCAATACATGTTTGCCTCGAGGATTTCCATGACACAACTGCATTACCAAGTGTGAAAACAAATCCACTCGTAGATTTGGAATCCACCGTATCAGATATCCAGTTAGCATCGCTGTATCCCTTTAGTACAGCAGGATATCTCTCGTAATGTAGCCCATATTTTGAAGTTTCTCTCAGATACCTCAAAACTCTTACTATGGCTTTCCAGTAATTGTGTCCTGGATTGCTTGTATATCTACTAAGCCGATTCACAGTTTGAGCGATATCAGGTCGTGTGCAATTCGTGAGATACATCAGACTTCCGATGATTCTCGAATACTCTAATTGTGATATGCTTGAACCAGTATTCTTTGATAAATGAAGAGTTAGGTCTACAGGGGTTCTAGCCACATTTAGATCCCCTTTGATATATTTATCGAGTATCTTCTCAATATAATGAGTCTGTGATAATATATATCCGTCTGATGTCCTAGAAATCTTTATTCCTAGGATCACATCAGCTATCCCCATATCTTTCATATCAAATCTGCTGGATAACACGTTTTTGGTAGACTGAATCATTTCATGATTACTACCAATTATCAGCATATCGTCTACATAGAGACACACAATGACATATCCTTTTTGAGTTGATTTGGTGTACACACAATTATCGCACTCATTGGTTTTGAACCCATTTGACAACATTTCTTGTCAAATTTCTCATGCCATTGTTTCGGTGCTTGTTTTAATCCGTACAAGGATTTCACAGTTTGCACACCTTCTGTTCTTGTCCAGGAACACTAAACCCTTCTGGTTGTTCCATGTAAATCTCTTCATCCAATTCACCATTCAAGAATGTCATCTTTACATCCATTTGATGTATTTCAAGACCAAATATAGCTGCTATGGCTATGAGCATTCTTATCGATATGATACGAGTCACTGGTGAATAGGTGTCAAAGTCATCAAGGCTTTCCTTTTGTCTATAACCTTTTATGACAAGTCTTGCATTGTACTTATCTATTGATCCGTCCGTTTTCATCTTCCTTTTGAATATCCATTTGTAGCCCAGTGGCTTACAACCTGGTGGAAGATCAACCAACTCCCAAGTATGGTTCTGTAGTATTGAATCAATCTCACTGTTTATCGCCTCTTTCCAAAGAGGTGCCTCCGGAGAAGACATGGCTTCTTTATAGCTTTGACACGACTTAGACGTTCTAGCTCTTTTGCTACGTCTAGGCTCGATTATCTCAGTATTAGCATGTTTATCTGATTCTAGGTCAACCTGATCACTGTCATTGACAGTGTCAATTGTTCTTTTGAGAGACCCCGTTATTTGTCTTTCCTTATAAGGAAACGTCTCTTCAAAAAATATCGCATTCCTTGACTCAATTATCATATTTGGATTGATGTCAGGAATCTCCGACTTGTGTACCAAGAATCGATACGCACTATTGTTGTGAGCATATCCAATGAATATACAGTCAACCGTTTTGGATCCTATTCTAACCTTTTTAGGTTTAGGAACCATTACTTTGGCAAGACACCCCCACACTTTTAGGTATTTGTAGGAAAGTACGAAACCTTTCCACAATTCATATGGTGTCTTGTCAAGTCTTCTGTGAGGAAGCTTGTTTAGAACGTAGTTCGTGGAAAGCAAGGCTTCCCCCCACAAGTTCTGGGGTAGACCCGAACTCGTCAACATGGCGTTCATCATTTCCTTCAATGTTCGGTTTTTACGCTCCGCAATTCCGTTCTGTTGAGGAGAATAAGGAGCAGTGGTTTCGTGAATAATTCCGTGCACAGAACAATATTCACCGAATGGTGAAACGTATTCACCGCCTCTATCACTCCTGATTCTTTTGATTTTCTTGCCAAGTTGGTTTTCAACTTCGTTCTTATAGTGTACGAAGCTCTCAATTGCTTCAGCTTTGCTTCTAAGCAAGTACACATAACAGAATCTTGTGCTGTCATCGATAAAAGTGACAAAGTACTTTTTACCGCCTCTTGTTTGCACAATATTCATGTCACATACATCGGTATATATAAGTTCTAGCGGTTCAGAACTGCGTTCTATGGAATGAAATGATGCTCGATGCATTTTATCTTCAATACATGCTTCACACTTATGTTGGCTATCAATTGCAAATTTAGGTATAAGGTCCATGTTAATTAGTTTACGCATGGTATCATAACTAACATGTCCTAACCTCACATGCCATACATTTTGTGACACAATAATATAAGCAGACGAACTAGCTTTATTAATAGCACGATTAACTGTCATTACATTTAGCTTGAAAAGGCCCTCAGTTAGGTATCCTTTTCCTACATACATATCATTCTTAGTCAATACAAACTTGTCAGAAACAAACACAAGCTTAAAACCAGCCTTACTAAGAAGAGAGCCCGAGACCAAGTTCTTCCGAATATCTGGAAAGTGCAGTACATTCTTCAATGTTAGCTCCTTTCCGGATGTCATCTTCAGAACCACTGTGCCTTATCCAACCACCTGAGAGGTAGAAGAGTTTCCCATTGTCAGATGATCGCCGCCATCGACCTTCTGGTACATGGAAAACATCTTATTGTCTGCACAGATATGACGAGTAGCCCCAGTGTCTACCCACCATTCTCTCGGATTCCCAACTATGTTGGCTTCGGTTACCATTGCTGATAGTTCCATCTCTGAGATATCATCAGTCAGCTGCTCACCCTCAGTGACATGGGCCTCATTTTTCTTTTTCTTGCCCTTGTCCTGAGACTTCTTGTTTCTGCAGTCCTTTGACATATGACCGCTCTTTCCACAGTTGTAGCATTTTCCCTTGAACTTCTTGTTCCCAGAGTCAGCTCCACTGTTCTTTCTCTTTTTGCTACCCTTTACACCTTCAATGATGTTGGCCTTAGACTCCAGAGTCTTGTAGCTGGCCTTCTCGGACATCCTGTTGTCCTCCTCGATTCTTATTCGAACACCGAGGTCTTCAAGGCTCATCTGCTTCTTTTTGTGTTTCAGATAGCTCATGAAGTCCTTCCATGATGGAGGCAACTTTTCAATTATGGCGGCAACTTGAAACATCTCACAGAGTTTCATTCCCTTATCCAGTATTTCATGAATGATCAATTGCAGTTCACCCAACTTAGACATCACCGTCCTTGAATCTACCATCTTGTAGTCTAGGAACCTACCCACGACAAATTTCTTTTGTCCGGCACCTTCAGTTTTGTACTTCTTCTCGAGAGATTCCCAGAGAACCTTCGCAGAAGTCATGCCTTGGTACACATTGTACAGGGTATTGTCAAGACCACCCAAAAGGTAGTTCTTGCATAAGAAGTCTCCAGACATCCAAGTCTGTTCTCGCTCTTCCTTGGCCAATTCAGATTCACCCTCCACAGGACCCGGATGATCTTTGAGGAATTTAGCCAACTGGAGAGTTGTCAGGTAGAACAGCATTTTGCTCTACCACTGTTTGAAATTTGCCCCACCAAATTTCTCCGGCTTTTCTCCGTGAGAGACTTGTACCTTGATATTTCCGCTAGCCATTTGTAACTGGAAAATCAACAGGGTTCAATCAGTCTACGAAAGACAAATTGCACAACGATCAACGAATGATCTTGTTCAAAGTGATGTACTAGGTAGTCACTTGTTGTTCTAATGGACGAAAGTTCCAATAAACACAAGTCCTTAAATTATGCAACAACCAATCAATTTCAACTTTATCACTATGTGTATGCTTGTGATAATTGAACAACTTAATAATAACTTAAATCTATACTACCAAGATTAATGTGTTTACAGTATATGACTAACCAAGTTAATATTAATTAAAGTTTGCAGTTTATGATACTTCCAGGACAAAATCGTTAGTGTCACGTTCGTATCTACGTTCGAATGAGACTGTCCAGTGTGTGTGCGTTCGTGTTGCGTTTGAAAACGCGTTCGAACGAAGTGTTTTCAGAGAGTTCACGTTCGTGTAGCGTTCGAGAACGCGTTCGAACGGAATGATTCCAGAGAGTTTGCGTTCGAGTTGCGTTTAGGACGCGTTCGAACGTTCTCAGGCAGAAGGCTTGTGTTCGAGTTGCGTTTGAAGACGCGTTCGAACGTTCTTACGAACATTCAAATTTTTGCCTTCGCGTGCGTCGGGCGTTCGAACGCCATACGGGTTTTTCATGCACAGTCCGAATTTTTTCAGAAAATATTCAAACCCTAACATGCGAATTACTATCTAATAACACTAGATCAATAAGTTCTTAAGATTGTTGGGAAAATGGTGTCATTAAACAGTAATATAACACGCAAACAAGCTGATCTAACTACCAGAAAAAGTAGATTTAGATGCTATAAACCCTAAACCAATAAGAACCAGAAAAACCTGATTAAATTGTCCAAGTCGAGATGATCTCTGTCCTTAAGAACTTATTGACGCCGTCACAGGTGCTTTACAGATTCGTTTTGCCAACGTTCTCCCAGGATTACTTGGATTCTTCTTGTTCAAGGAGCACTCCTTAACAAGTGTTTGAACTTGGATCCAAATGGTTGATCTCTCTCTCAAAACAAAGAAAACACAATGCCTTTTTGTTGTTGGATATTCTGTATATTTTTCTATATATATTAATTGGAATAAAAGCCTTCTTTTATAAGGCATGGAGGGGTGCCAATAGGGCACCCCTTGGGGTGGGTTGCAACCCTCCATACACCCCTTTGAACATCCCAATGATATACACATATACATATCATGTTTTAATGAATTTTGAGGAATTTACAACAAGTAACAGGTCATGTCATTCTAAAGTCAATTGGAAAAGTGGCAGTGATACGATTTCGATTTTTCTTTTCTTTAAATATTTATTTACTTTCATTGTAAAATGAGTTTGCATGCTCATTAATTTTGTTTTTTATTTGCCGACTGTATAAAACAATTAATGAGCATGCAATCTCAATACAGTCGTAAGGTCATACGTTTTGCCGCTGCAAATTTCTACCTTAACATGTAGAGCCTTTCAATGGTGACCATTTCAAGTTGATAAGTTCCAAAATGATTTTTTACAAAATAATCTAATAAGTCTGGGATCGATCCACAGATAATAAATTTAATAGAATAAAATAACAATTCGAGTAATAAAATAAAAGACTAAATTAAATGAAGTGATGAACAAATTTTAAATTAGACTGGAATAATAAAATAAAATATTAGGATAGATCATCCACTCTTAATATTTCAAATATAAAAATAATTTTACTTTTTATAACACATAAATTATTATTATTTCCTAATTAATTTATTTAATGATTAAATGTATAAATTAAATAGACAATAAAATAAATTATAACGATCGAGTAGAGTTTATGCCAGTCAATATAGATCTACAACATCAAATGCATGGACTGTCTATCGAGCGTAAAGACTCCACCAGGTAAACAATAAATGAAAATATTAAATAAAATAAATTACGCGGTTTAAGTATTATCTGTGTCAGTCAATATAGATCCACAACAGCAGATCCAGAGACTGTCTACAGAGAGTCAAGACTCACATATAACAATAAATAATAAAAATGCAATAAACAAGTAATAACATAAATCGTGGGGTTCAGGTATTATCTGTGTCAGTCAATATAGATCAATAACGGTAGATCCATGGACTGTCTACATAGAGTCAAGACTCCCATAAAAATGAAAAATAATAAAAAATAGATATTAATTGGGAAATAATACAATCCATATTTATAACATAAGTAAAAATTATTTATATTTTTGTACCAAGAGCTTCACAATTTTACCTCAGTTGGGTGAAAATTAGTTACTCATGATTTGAATAAGATACACATAATTTTATTAATTACAAAAAAATAAATTATAAAAAATAAAATAAAACACACAAGAGGTGAGACTGGAAAAATTATTTAAAAAATAATTATAGATAGAGTTGAGAGAAAGATGTGTCGAGCTTCTTCTATTTATAGAGGGTGATCAACCTTTCTTATCATTTGCCAATATTTGGCAAAAAAGTCAACAATGGATTGTGACATATATATATTTTTAATTTTTTTAATAATTATAATCATGTGTGGCCGGTTCTACGATAAATTTATTTAACAGCGAATCAAACATGGTTAATCTTTTTATCTCCTATTTGAACTCAATTTTCATGCTTCTTTGGGCTTTTGTGTCTTCAAAATCCAGATTTCATGTCAATTTTTCTGTTGAACATCTAGAGTAGTATTTTGCCCACATACGAATTAAAAATCACAATAAAAATTTATAAAACATAATTTTAATTATTATTTCACAAATGTGTTAAATTAAGAGGATTAATGAAATTATAAGTGTAAAATGATTAACTTCTATTTTATTGAATGTATAATTTTTAGTGTTCATCAAACCCTCAATCAGCTTATTACTAGTTCCTAGTAATTTAAGCGAAAATATAAAAGACCGATTCTTATCCAAGTTAGTAATTGTTTTATTTCTTTCTAAATTATCGAATAAACAAATATTCTTATACATTTTACTCTTTTTCCATACACACATTGTTGGACAATTATGACCCATAGCATCACTATTTGTACAGAACATGGTGTTGTTGTACAAATTAACTATGAGACAAAGGAAATTGCTCTTTTATCATTTGTAATTGGATTACCTGGATATATAAATGATAAAAGTCCTTATGATTAGTTCCAGATTAATAAGATATGAGACAATATTAATCCACAAAGGTTTAATCATTAAATATCCCTAGTCGTAGTATTATCGAGACTGGACATCGATAATGCGGAATAGACTAGTATTACACTTGTGCGTGTTATGGAAGCGTAACGACATAGTACTCGTATATTTGGGTATTGGATACTCATGCAAGTGTAATAGGAAGTTCTGTTTACCGATGGTACGGAAATAGCTTCGCTCTGGATAGATCCCTCAGAATCCCATTGGTAGTATGATTATGTGTCTATGGGAATCCGAATCAGGGTAGGTGTATTTGGTCTTAACCTGAGACTTGCATTGCTAATACTTGTGACAATCAATATACTTTGGTTTTGGTCGTCCAGGGCTTTAACAGGTTCTGTGTACGCCTCTTCTGGGTATACTGAGAATCGTAGTGTATTGGGTGTGATGTCAAGATGGAAGTATCACTTCAGTCATATGGAGATGATGATCACACATGTATACAGAACTGGTACTTTAAGTGCTATAGCCATCGGGGAAGTATGACTAGGTCATGACTTTCCGATCATAAAGAAACTAGTTGCTAGTGATCCGATATATGCTTCGTACGGGGCAGACACAACTCCAGCCTCAGGCCTTGCATGTGACATCTGATACTGGATCGTAATACGCAATACTACGTATACTACGCCTGACAAAGATCTTGTATTTCGTAGAAGAATATTTCTGGAGAATTGGGTAGGCACGATGTTTTGCTAGAAGCCAACCATGTCTTGTAAATCGGTAAGTACGTGGTACTGGGTACGCACTTGTTCGGATAGTCCGATGACCGTATTTACTGGCAACATATTCAGGGATCTCTTGGGTCGCATCCCAAAGATTCACCGATGATGTTTGACTCGAACAATATTAATCTGAGATTAATAAAGAGAGATAATATTAATCTGAGATTAATTTAGAGAGAGAAAATTAATCTGGGATTAATTAAGGCAAGAATTAATCTGGGATTAATTGTCAGAGAAAGAATTAATCTGGGATTAATTGCGTCGAGAATTTATCTGGGATTAAATTCGTCGAGAGGAGAGAACGTGATTAATTTGGAATTAATCGGTAAAATAAATTTGATAGTTAAATTAGATTTTACTATTTAATTTATTTAATTGGAATAAAAATAATATATTAGATATATTAATTGAAATTGGATTTCAATGGAAATTAAATTAGATTTAAATTTCAGCGAACGAATTAATTTGGAATTAATTCACGATCTAATTGTAATTTATTTAATTAAATTAGATTTAATTGTGCCGCGACGGAAAATTCGTTTAATCGGATTAATTAAATCCGAGCCCGAAGTGTGTTGAGCAAGCTCACTTGAATTTTGAATTTAAAATGGGGCCCACTTCACTTACATCATTAATCATTTTGATGATTGACATGAGTGATGGATTTTGATGTTATCTTATAAAACACTCAACACATTTAATTTTAGAAATTGATCTCTCTCCCTGGCAGTTAGGCCGAATGGCCGGCCTTGTTTGAAAGATGGCCGAATGGCCATTAATTATTCTCTGACTTTGCTTGTTAAAAGGGCCGATTTTAAAAGAAATGATGATGGTTCTCTTTTCTTTAAAAGCCAAAAGACAAGAAGTATTTTTTCTCTCTGCCGTGGCCAAAAAGGAAACATTCATTCTCTTTGTTAAAAGCTGAATGAAATAAAAAAGGAATAGAAAATGGCTAATTGTTTTTTCGATTAGTCACTGATGAAAAAGGCTATATTGCTTTTGTTCAATATTTTGGCCGAATGGCCTCTGTTTCTTCTAAGTCTTTTGAAGACTTGGCCGAGAGGCACTTCCTCAGCAATTGGCCGTTTGTTGCTCCTCTCTCTCTGGGGGAAATTTATTTCTCCTTGGGAGATTAAATTTGTTCCTCTTATTCAAGCTAGCATTTATGGGAGTCAAATGATGGTGATAGGGATACTCACACATGAGCTTGGAAGCTTCAACATCCATGAAATTTTTGAAATCCTAAATCCGATCAATGTAAGTATTCTGCAACTTTCTTGATTAATTCACAAAATAATCACGCTTAGAGATCCCGTGGTATGTCTAAGGACACTTACACACATGAGATAAAATATTAATCAATTCATTGTGTCCACATTATTCTTAGGTCTTCTTGAAAAAATATTAATATATTTGTCCTAAAATTATATCAGAGTTCACATCTTTTTGGCAATGGTAATTTATTTATATATGTATATATAGTTTTTTTTTTTGGATAATATATCTTCAATCCTTGTAACTAGCTTTGGGCTAGTGACTCCCAAACCAATTGGCTTTAGAGCACTAAGTGTTAAGACACCCTTACGGACTTAATTGCTCGGATCTCATATGTCAAAAAGAAAAAGTAATGAGCTTTAGGCCAGTAACTCTCAGACCAGTTGGCCATAGGACACTAAGTGTTAAAACACCCATGCGAACTTAATTGTTCAAGTTAGAGAGGTTACGAAACCGAATTTCTTCACATTTAAAAAAAAAAAAAAAAACTCAAGCTCTACTGTTTTGCTTGAACAATCACTGTATGCTAACGCAATATATCCGGTTACTAAGTAAAAGCTTGATTATTATTATCATTTTTTTAAAAACCAACATTTGTTTTTTTTTTTACACGAACAATCATTACTTGTTGAGGTAAGATGTCTGGTTACTAAGTAAAAACTTGGTTGTTTGATATTCCTGAAACGAAATGGGCGTGAGTTTTGATTTTATTTATATTCTAGAATTTCAATTTTTGGCTCCTAAATTGAAATAGTAAATCATATTTTTTTTATAATAAATTATAATAAGGAAAAAAAATACTTATGGCCCAGTGGTAAAGCTTTAAGAAAAATATATCAGGTCTCAAGTTTGAGTCCCAAATTATGCATATATATAATAATGTATTTTTAAATTTTGTGATAGATATTGAAAATTCGCAATTAACCTAGGTTCTGACCCTATGCGGAATTAAACACAATAACCAAGACAAGTCATGATTACTGTAACTATGGAATTCTAACAGGCAAATACAATGTCAACCAATAACAATAAAATCCACAATATCAATTCAATGCAAAATATAAATTGAGAAAAATAAACAACCACACAAAATCAACACAATAATTTTGGTGATGAAGTGGAAAACTCGTGCGAGTAAAAAACCACTCCGGGTATATCGGCTACCAACCCAATCCACTATATAGAGAAAAACTTACAGCGATGGTCAAGACCTATGGTGGCAACTCCACCGACCCAAGTACCTCAATACTGTAAGAACTCAAGGAAACTCCTCAAGCCCGTGACCCACGATTTTCTTCAGAACCTCTGAAGTCTCTGAGTAGATTGTATCCTTATGCACGCCGGAACTCCGACTACCAAACTTCCTCCTAAAGAACTCTGAAGGATTGTGAATTTTGGGTTTGGTTGTGTTGAAGGTTTATCAAAGATTGAATCTCACCATTAATGAAGAAGACAATAAGATAATAAGTTTTCAATGGTGGATTCAAGAGAGATTGAAAGCTTTGAGAGATTTTGACTCAAGGAAAATGTGTTTAAACCAATGGGGATGGCAGCTACATGTTATATTTATAGGTAGGGTGAAAAGCTAGGGTTTTTCAAGCTGAGAAGGCACAAAAATGCGTCCAGATGCGACTGACGTTCGAACGCTTACTCGAACGTTACACGAACGCGTGCCTACTAGAAAGACACATTCGAACGCCACTCGAATGTAACACGAACAAATGCTCTCTGGAATGATCTCGTTCGAACCCAACAAGAACGTGCCTCGAACGTTTGCTCTCTGGAATGAGTCGTTCAAACCCAATGGAGAACGTGACACTAACGCCACACGTTCGAACCAAACAACGAACGTAGCACTAACGCCAATGTTCGAACGCTGTACCGAACACACCACGAACGCATGTCTGATGTACAACAGCCAAAAACCAGTCCAATTGGCCTTAGATCTTCATGACAAATTACAACTCAATTGAACTTATTTTGTTACGGACATTGCCAATAAAAAATGGAACTAACAGATATAATTCTATCATAAATCCATTATAAAATTTGTGATTGACAAAATCTCTATAATAAGTCCGTCACAAAACTTCGTGACAGATAAAATCTCTATCATAAAATTTATGACACACAAAAGCTCTATCATAAGTTTGTGATAAAACTTTATGACAGACAAAGGCTCTATCATTAATTTGATTTATTTAGTAATTAAGTAATTTTTTTATCTCCTATTCGAACTCAATTTCCATGCTTCTTTGGGCTTCTGTGTCTTCAAAATCCAGATTTCATGTCAATTTTCCTGTTGAGCATCTAAAGTAGTATTTTGTCTACACAAGAATTAAAAATCACAATAAAAATATATAAAACATAATTTTAATTATTATTTCACAAATTTGTTAAATTAAGAGGATTAATGAAATTATAGGTGTAAAATGATTAACTTCTATTTTATTAAATGTATAATTTTTAGTGTTCATCACACCCCCAATCAGCTTATTACTAGTTTCTAGTAATTTAAGCGATAATATAAAAGACCGATTCTTATCCAAGTTAGTAATGGTTGTCTTTCTTTCAAAATTATTGAATAAATAAATCCTCTTATACATTTTACCATTTTTCCATACACACATGAGAAAAAAATATTAATCAATTCATTGTGTCCAAATTATTCTTAGGTCTTGTTGAAAAAAGATTAATATAATTGTCCTAAAATTATATCAGGGTTTCACATCTTTTTGGAAATGGCAATTTATTTATATATGTATATATATAGTTTTTTTGGGATAATACATCTTCAATCCTTGTAACTAGCTTTGGGCCAATGACTTCCAAACCAATTGGCTTTAGAGCACTAAGTGTTAAGACACCCCTATAGACTTAATTGTTCGGATCTCAAATGTCAAAAAGAAAAAAAGTGTCTAATTTTCTTAAGCTTTCTCCTTAACTTATGTAATGAGCTTTAAACCAGTGACTCTCAGACCAGTTGACCTTGGGCACTAAGTGTTAAAATACCAATATGAACTTAATTGATTAAGTTAGAGAAGATACGAAATCGAACTTATTCACATCTTTTTTTAAACAACTCAAGCTCTACTGTTTTGCTTGAACAATCACTGCTTGCTGATGCAAGATGTCCGATTACTAAGTAAAAGCTTGATTATTATTATCATTTAAAAAAAAAACTAACTCAAGTTTTACCGTTTTACACAAACAATCATTGCTTGCTGATGCAAGATGTCTAGTTACTAAGTAAAAGCTTGGTTGTTTGATGTTCCTGAAATGAAATGGGCGTGAGTTTTGATTTTATTTATATTCTAGGATTTCAATTTTTGGCTCCTAAATTGAAATAGTAAATCATATCTTTTTTTTATAATAAGTTATAGTAAGGAACAAAAAAATACTTATGACCCAGTGGTAAAGCTTTAAGAAAAATATATCAAGTCTTAAGTTCGAGTCCCAAATTATGCATATATATACAATTTTTTTTAATTTTATTAATGATATAATTCTATCATAAATACGTTATAAAATTTGTGACAGAAAAAATCTCTATAATAAGTCTGTCACAAAACTTCGTGATAGATAAGATCTCTATCATAACTCTATCAAAAAATTTATGACAGACAAAAGCTCTATCATAAGCCCGTGATAAAATTTTATGACTGTAACGACCGGGAATTTTGACTACTGTTACACAGTAAGACGAGTGTCACATAATATAAATTATATTTGAAAACATATACTCTCGTGAGATGATTGACGGTAAATTTTCGAGAATCCGATAATAGATGCTACGATGTTCCACTCCGAAAAGTCTATGGTATTTAGGCCGTAACTTTTTCATACGAACTCCAATTTCTATGACTTATATATTGACGGAAAGGTAAGATCGATGTCTATAATTTTCACGTTGAATATTTTTCCAAATTCGAAACAGAAGCAAGTCAAAAACACAGATTAAAATTCGGATGAATAGTATATGGGATCATTCTAGAGAATTCTCTAAGTTTCTACATATCTCTCAATTTTTCCCATTCTTGAAAATTTCAAACAAGCCCAATTATATAAAGGGGGCACTATTTATCATTTCACAAATCTTAGAGAAGAAAAAAAGAGGAGAAACGTGTGAAAGAAGAGGGAAAAGAAGAGAAGAAAAAGAAGAAGAAAAGAGAAGGAAGAGAATAAGAAAGAAAGGAGATGAAGAAGTAAAAGGAAAGGTTGCATCCATGTAATATAAAGGATGAAGAAGAATCAAGCATGAAAAAGGTAAGCAAATGATCTTGACCTAAATTATTTGTATTGAGTTTTGGTGATTATAATTCATGGGTGATTTGATTTTGATTATGATTGAGTTATGATTGTTATGAGAAATAGTGAGTGCGGAAAACCCCAAATTGTTAAAGTTGATTATGAACTAATTAAGTATATAGCATGGATATGAGGAAAAGTTAAGAATGATGATGATGATGATGATATTGGATGTTTATTATTGATGATTGCTTGTGAGGGATGTTTGGGGGATGTGTTTGGAACAAATTGGGTATGAGGGGATAAAGATTAAGGCCTGAAATTGGCCTTGTGTCGCGACACAGAACGTTCCGCGTCGCGACGCGATCTGGGAAAAATACCTAAAAATGTTTATAGTGTAAGTCGTGTCGCGACGTGCAAGGCTCGTGTGTCGCGACGTGTAAGGCAAAAATTTGGACTCGTCTCTGGATGATGCGCATCGCGACGTGTGAAAAAATATTTGTCTAATTCAGTTTTCAGCCATCTCAGTTTCACCCGAACGAGTTAGGGGCTACCTTATAAGTCTCATACCAATGTTCATAATACATCATGATATATGTACGATGCCTTCGTAGTGGTAACGTTTACTTGAATAAGCCAAGTTAAATCTGATTCTGTAGTGCGTTTCTTAATTCATTTCTAATCTAGTTTATCTGATGATAGATAATCACAGGAACTACAAGTTTCACCAGCAAAGTAAGGAAATACTAGCGAAATTCTAAAAACTGTAAGTGGACAGTCTTCTTTTAAACTGACTTTTAATTTGTTATTTTTATTTCAGACTTATATTTTTACGCTTTAGGGCATTAGAATATTTTCTTTACAGTTATTTCATGCAAATTTATGTTTGCGAAAAGAAAATATTTTGTACAGTTTTGAGATTTAAAACATGATTTTTATGTTTTTCGAGGCATGGGGCAAAAACCCACCTCAGTATGCAACTTGTACAAACATGGAATTGACGGATAGAGAACATGTGCACATGTAGAGGATTAGGGGGACAACGATATGTAACGCCCCCAGATCCTAGTTCAGGGCTAGGGGACGGCGATACGTAACGCCCTAGACCCTAGTTTCAGAGCTTAGTGGGTAGCATAGATCCGCACCCCCAGTTCTAGTTATGTGGCTTGGGGGACGGCGATACGTAACTCCCCAAGACCACCAGTTTCAGGGACAGTAGTGGCATGCTTTGGGGGACGGCGATACGTAACGCCTCAAAGTCATGGTTTTGTATTCATGGCTCCAAATAGGCGTATGGGGGGACGACGATACGTAACGCCCTCATATGTCAAGTTTTTCAGATACAAATAAGTTTCAGATAAAGACTTTCCTGATGCCAGATTTCGAGAAAATAGTTTTCAAAAAGCAGATTTTAGAAACAGTTTTCAGAAAGCAGTTTTCAGAAAAATTATGTTTTATAAAAGAGAATTCAGATAAAGTTTTCAGAAAAAAGAGTTTTTAGATAAAGTTATTTCAGGAACTTTGATTTCAGAACCAAATGATTTTATTGCAGTTTTTTAGTTTTATAGTCCACTCACTTAGATCATTCGACGATCTAACCCCTCACTTCCAGTTTTCTGTGGTTGCAAGCATTCTCGGAGGACGAGCTCGGGAGGGCGGATACTGATACAGTCACTAGGGTTGGAGTTTACCAGTTCGAGTCAGTCAAGAGTATAGTAAAGTCATGCATTAATTAATAGTTTCTATAAGTCATTGTTATAAGTATAAGTGATCTCAACAAAATTATAGACTGTATTTGTTTTATTAGTATGATAATGAGTAGTGAGTTATATTTTTATTCTGATGAGTTGGGCTTTGGTCCCATATATGAGATTGTATATAGAATGAGATTAGAAGTTGTCAGAAAGTCATAGGCTAAAGGGTTAGCACGGTTTATCCCCTGCCGATAACATCTCTCGGATTCTAGGATTTTACAAAGATGGTATCAGAGCATGGTCTAGGGAGTCAGTGACTGCAGTAGGAAGAGTGTTAGGGTTTTGTATACGCAGTATGTCCGGGATGCTCGTATGCAAGGCACGACCTCTCCAGTATCCGATCCTCGAGTACGTCCTCAAAGTTCTATCGATAGGTTAGTAAGCCTTCCCAGACTTACCGAATATTATTCCTTATGAGAATAATTATACTCTACATCCAAGATTAGGAATCTTCTTGAAGTTATTCGGCTTATTACCAGATGTACAAGCCATGAAACCAAACAGTAAGATTTTAAGAAAAGTACCTGAAGAAGTAGGAAAAAGAGAGAGAGAAAGTCAGAAAGAAAAGCAAGGAAAGAAAAAGTAAGGAACATACTATCTAAGTAACCAGAGATAGAAAAAGATAGAGGTATAAGATGAGATAAAAATGGAAATACCAGAACTTGGAATAGTGAAGAAGAATATAGTAAGTCCAAATAAGAATTAAATACCGAGTAGAATTAAATAAAGTTCTTTTCCTCTAAAGTAAGAACCAGAGACACAGAGTTAGATAGTAAAAAATAATACCAGAACTAATAATAAAGAAGAAAATAGTAAACTTGAACGAGAGTAAAATACCGAGTAGACTTGAGTAGAGTTTCTTCCCTCCCAACAAGATTCATTTTCTCCTCAGAAAAATTCTTCCAATCATGTTCAATAGTCCTTAAACATCTTGTATAGATAGTGAGTTCCCTAATAACCAAGGATAACCATAAGGCAGAAGAAGTAAGAAATCAGAATTAGTCGTAGAGAATTCTAGTACACTAAGATGTCAAAGAAGATGAAGAGAACCTCAGATCCCTGAACCCAGACCCAGACCCATAAGCAGGCAAGTAAAGGTCATAAACAGAAATGATTAGTTACCTTATCCCAAGTAATCCAATGGAGACAAGATCCTGAGCTATCTAGTCTACCACCGCTTAGTGATATCAGTTAAGAAAGATGTCTTGATGGAATCTAGCTCATACATGCCTTACATGAGAAATAGACTCTACTATGACACAGAGAACCAAAACGAGGATATATTGAAACCCATCAAGATATAATATGTTTGCCCTAGTCCCTACCAGCATAAATATAAATGACCGTAAGAAGCCGGTGAAAGTTCATCTTAAGAAATTGAAAGACCTCGGAAGACAGGTTACTCAGAAAAAGATTAAGGAAGTCTTCAAGGGCATAAAGAAGAGAACCCAATATAGTAAAAGATTAAGGCAAGCTAGAGAGTTATTTGCAAGATTAGTAGGAGTCCACAGATAGACCAAATGCAGTAGAATCCACAGATAAGCCCAAGTTAGTAGAAATCTGTAGAAGTATACAAGAATATACCCGATAGATTGGAGACATTTAGGAAATGATAAGAGTACCAGTATGGACAGAGTAGAATAGAGTTCCCAAGTCGGAATTTATAGCTAGGACAGAGAACGGGGATCTAAGAATTAGTTAGGATGATATACCACCGTGAGTCTCAGTTGCAAGGCGTAGAGTAAAGAAGTAGGATATGCAAATGGTAAGAGGAGCGCGAGAAGCAACAAGGAAAATTCAGGGCATTCGGACATGAAGAAAACATAAAGAGAAGATAGTGGTGTAGAGAATTGATGATAGTTGTATGGCCTCAAGGCATGAAGTAATTAGTCAGGTTTCTGCAGAACGGATAACGACCCTCACTTCCAGAAATTACGATTCCAATAGGGATATAGATATTCAACCAGACCATCACCAAGCTTGAGTGTTAAATAGAATATGTATCCATGGATTCCTACAGGATGTATATGCTCACTCCTCAACTTAAAGCTTAGTAAAAATAAGGATCAGTAAAGAAGAGTAATTGACATATTAGAAGAGTTGCGCGATGGTTAGGCAGCCAAATCGATAAGTTCAAATAAATTTATATAAGAAACATGAGATAGAATAGTACGGAGTCGTAGTAAGTTAAGCTAAGCCTGGTAGCCACCGTTAAATTAAGAAACCCTAAAAGAAGTAAGAACTTAGAAATACGAAGGGACCAGGGAGAGCAATTATGAAGAATATAGCAAACAACTTAAAAAAGAGTTTCATGGTATTAAGAAGGAAAAATTAGGGTAAAGAGTAGCCTCTGAACCAAAGATTTAGTATGAGATATCCTAAGAAACCGAAGTTAATAGAGTCTTCAAGAAAGTAAAGGTGTAAGGAGTTCAAGGATCTGAGACAAGAAAGAAACCTTGTAGCAGAGTAAGTTTTTTAAGGAAGAATAACAAAGAGAGGTTAGCGGTGTTCAGAGTGAGAAAGTAACGACTTCAGAAGATTTAACAATAGAGACTAAATATGAAGGAGTGCAGAGACAGCACGAGGAAGGTTTTAGAGACCATAAATTCATGAGGATTTTACAGAAGAGGTAGTGTCTATGATAGTTGAAAATTATCAGAAGTAAAGTTGGAAAAGGCAAACCATGCACTTTTAGTGGTAGCACCCTGGTGTAAGGAAAGATATCAGATATATACATTCACGAGAATTCTAGGCTCATAGATGATCATTATGTGTATTTAGATCACCATAATTAGAAGACCTCAGGATAAGTTCCCACCCTCCCAACCCTCGTTGGACAACCATCGCAGAAATGAATCTTCAAGGTTACCTCAAGATATTCCAGAAATAAGTGAAAGTATAGTAAAAGAAGACCAAAACATAAGACCTTTAGATATAGTTAAGGATGAAACAAAAGTAAGAGATACTTCTTAGTAAAAGAGTCAGGAAAGAAGTTGTTAAGGTGGAGTAGTAGTATAAATAAAGTAGTAGTCAAGTAATGACCGAGATCCCAAGAAACCAAGGTCTGATGAAATAATGAGAAAGAAGATATTCCTCAGGTAAGAAGGCATAGACATAGACCAAGAAAGTTCTCAGTAGATAATAAAATAAAACAGAGGATGAAAAGAGTACTAAGAAAAAATTAGGGAGTGAAGCTGTTAAGGTACAACGACGGTTGGAGAGAATACTTAATAAGTAAAGACAAAAGTAAGTAACAACAAGGTAATTTTGGTCATGTAATCATATAAGGTACCCATCCCTAGTCCAAGTTGACCAAACCACTACGGGTTTGGGACGGTTTTAGCCACGGGTATATGTGGTTTGGTAGATTCGTATCATAGTACGGAATCGAAGAGATAAGTTATTGCGAAGCTGTAATTGGCATAGAAAATGATTTCTCAAGCTACGGAATATTGGCAAGTATATGAGTAACGACCTTTAAAAGTAAAGTACAAAATAGTTTGAACTTTTGCAGGACCAAATCACCGACATCGATGTTAATAACAAAGAATGTGGTTTAGGCACCAAGGTGCATGCAATAAGCCTGATCTTTAGTTAATTAAGAAGGATCATTGTGAAACTATCCAGAATCAATATTTCAAATATAAGTGTCATCGATAGACAGTACCAGTAGGTTAAAGAATCCTAACCCCCTTAAATAACAAGAGATCTTGGAACTTAACAAGAAAAGTTCATGAGTGGTTGAAGTCTAGCAAGGAGAATATAGAGAGCTAAGTAGTTAAGTGATGAGAAAGAATAGTAAGACCAAGTTGGACAAGTGGAACATATGGAGTATCAAGTACAAGCATTTTTAATAATGACGAGGACCCAAATCTGAAAAGGGAGTGTAGAAGCCTGATGATACCGAATAGTTACAACCAAGTAAGAGCTCACACAATGGATGACAAGAAAGTGGATATGTAATCAGTTAAAGCTGGTGGTTTGTAAGGAACCCACAAACCCTATAATTTACGATAATATTCCAGTTTAAAGAGGATTCGAGGACGAATCCTATTTAATGGGGGAGAATTTATAACGACCGGGAATTTTGACTACTATTACACAGTAAGAAGAGTGTCACATAATATAAATTATGTTTGAAAACATATACTCTCGTGAGATGACTGACGGTAATTTTTTTGAGAATCCGATAATAGATGCTATGATATTCCACTCCGAATAGCCCATGGTATTTAGGCCGTAACCTTTTCATACGAACTCCGATTTCTATGAATACATATCAACGGAAATATAAGATCGAGATCTACAATTTTCATGTTGAACATTTTTCCAAATTCAAAAAAAAAGCAAGTCGAAAAGGAAGATCAAATTTTGGATGAATAGTACCTAGCCAAATCATATTTTACGATCCATTTTTTTTACCTCTCAAACCTAACCATTAAATAATGGTTTGGTTCGGATTGAAATTTTTTAAACCAGCGGTTTACGAATTGGTTCGGTTCGATTTACATATTATTCTACTTAAAAAAAATCATCCACTTAAGTGAAGACAAAAAAACTAGTCTAGCGAACAAATAGTATGAAGTACTACGGTATAAGTTGTGACTCCAGAGAACACATGCACTCAATAGAGGATTGAAAAATGAGGCACAATTAATTCTTGTATTTTTAAAAATTACCTCGAATAATGATGCTACCATTATTTTAATTAAGAGACAAATCCAACAGCTTACTTTCAGAATAAACCATAAAACAACAAATTTAAGAATAAAATTATTAACAAATAAATTTAAGAATAAAAGTATTAACAAAAAAATATATTAAAAAAAAATTTAAGAATAAAAGTATTAACATACTAATAAAAAGAAAACATAAAGTAAAATTAAAAGAAAAATGCAAATCTTTTTATAAAAATATATAATTTTCTAATTATAACGGTCAATTCGGTTTAACAGGTGCGGTTAGGTTTAGCATCTGAACCGAACCGTAAATCTTTTGGGTTGGCCAATTTGAACCGTAAACCGAACTGTTAGAAAAAAAACCATAATTTGGTTCGGTTTGGTTTGATTTGCGGTTTGGTTTGGTTCGGTCGGTTTTTTTGCCCACCCCTACCTGGGGGTCATTCTAGAGAATTCTCTAAGTTTCTACATATCTCTCAATTTTTCCATTCTTGAAAATTTCAAACAAGCCCAATTATATAAAGGGGGCACTATTTATCATTTCACAAATCTTAGAGAGAAAAAAAGAGGAGAAACGTTGTGAAAGAAGAGGGAAAAGAAGAGAAGAAAAAGAAGAAGAAAAGAGAAAGAAGAGAATAAGAAAGAAAGGAGATGAAGAAGTAAAAGGAAGGGTTGCATCCATGTAATATAAAGGATGAAGAAGAATCAAGCATGAAAAAGGTAAGCAAATGATCTTGACCTAATTATTTGTATTGAGTTTTGGTGATTATAATTCATGGGTGATTTGATTTTGATGATGATTGAGTTATGATTGTTATGAGAAATAGTGAGTGCGGAAAACCCCAAATTGTTAAAGTTGATTACGAACTAATTAAGTATATAGCATGGATATGAGGAAAAGTTAAGAATGATGATGATGATGATATTGGATGCTTATTATTGATGATTGCTTGTGAGGGATGTTTGGAACAAATTGGGTATGAGGGGATAAAGATTAATGCCTGAAATTGGCCTTGCATCGCGACACAGAATGTTCCGCGTCGCGACGCGATCTGGGAAAAATACCTAGAAATGCTTCTGGTGTAAGTCACGTCGCGACGTGAAAGACTCGTGCATCGTGACGTGCACGGCAAAAAGTTGGACTCGTCTCTGGATGATGCGCGTCGCGATGCGCCCTGTCTTGCGTCGCAACGCGTGAATAAATATTTGTCCAATTCAATTTTCAGCCATCTCAGTTTCACCCAAACACGTTAGGGGCTACCCTATAAGTCCCGTACCAACTCGCATGTTCATAATACATCATGATATATGTATGATGCCTTCAGAGTGGTAACGTTTACTTGAATAAGCCAAGTTAAATCTGATTCTGTAATGCGTTTCTTAGTTCATTTCTAATCTACTTTATCCGATGATAGATCATCGCAGGAACCATAAGTTTCACCAGAGAAGTAAATAAAGACTAGCGGAATTCCAAAAACTGTGAGTGGACACTCTTCTTTTAAACTGACTTTAATTTTGTTATTTTTATTTCAGACTTATATTTTTACGCTTTAGGGCATTAAAAGATTTTCTTATAGTTATATCATGTAAAGTTATGTTTGCGAAAAAAGTATTTTTCAGAAAACATTTTGTACAGTTTTGAGATTCAAAGCATGATTTTTATGTTTTTCGAGGCATGGGGAAGAACCCACCTCAGTATGCAACTTGTATAGACATGGAATTGATGGAAAGAGAACATGTGCACATGTAGAGGACCAGGGGGATGGCGATACGTAACGCCCCCAGATCCTAGTTCAGGGCTAGGGGATGGCGATACGTAACACCCCTAGACCCTAGTTTCAGAGCTTGGGGTAGCATAGATCCGCATCCCCAGTTTAGTTCTGTGGCTTGGAGACGGCAATACGTAACACCCCAAGACCACCAGTTTCATGGATAGGAGTGGCATGCTTTTGGGGACGGCGATACGTAACGCCCCAAAGTCATGGTTTTGCATTCCTCGCTCCAGATAGGCGTATGGTGGACGACGATACATAACACCCTCATACGTCAAGTTTTTCAGATACAGATCAGTTTAGATAAAGACTTTCCAGATACCAGATTTCTAGAAAATAGTTTTCAAAAAGTAGAATTTTAGAAACAGTTTTCAGAAAGCAATTTTCAGAAAGATTAAGTTTTATAAAAGAGAATTCAGATAAAGTTTTCAGAAAAAGAGTTTTTAGATAA
Source organism: Zanthoxylum bungeanum (assembly GCA_019454045.1). Lineage (NCBI taxonomy): Eukaryota > Viridiplantae > Streptophyta > Magnoliopsida > Sapindales > Rutaceae > Zanthoxylum > Zanthoxylum bungeanum. Next base: position 46,605 of record SKCR01043495.1, read on the forward strand.
AGTTATTTCAGGAACTTTGATTTCAAACCAAATGATTTTATTGCAGTTTTTCAGTTTTATAGTCCACTCGCTTAGATCGTTTGACGATATAACCCCCTACTTCCAGTTTTCTGTGGTTGCAGGCATTCTCGGAGGACGAGCTCGGGAGGTCAGACTACTGATGCACTCACTAGGTTTGGAGTCACCAGTTCGAGTCAGTCAAGAGTATAGTAAAGTCATGCATTAGTTAATAGCTTGTATCAGTCATTGTTATAAGTATAAGTGATCTCAACAAAATTATAGATTTCATTTGTT
>SKCR01043496.1:0-48241 GCA_019454045.1 Zanthoxylum bungeanum
GAGCTTCTCCCTGAGCTCATTGGATACATGTACAACGGCTAAACAACCGAATACTCTAGGGTGAGTGTATGAGGGATTCTTACCAAACCACACTTTCTCCGGAATCTCCAAGTTCAACGGTTCAGATGGTGATCTGTTGATCAGGTAACAGGCAGCACGAACAGCTTCTCCCCAGAATGGCTTTGGCAGCTTAGCCATACTGATCATTCCTCTGACTTTCTCTATAATGGTGCGGTTCATGCTTGCAGCGACACCATTATGTTGTGTTGTGTATGGAACAGTTCTCTCATGTCGAATCCCGTGTCTCCAGCAGTAGGCTTCGAACTCTCTGGAACTGTACTTGCCTTCATCGTCTGTGCGAAGGCACTTCAGCTTTTTCCCTGTTTCATGCTCTACCATGGCGTGGAACAGCTTGAACTGATCTAGGACCTGATCCTTCGTCTTGAGGAAATACACCCAGATTTTCGTGTGAAGCATCATCGATAAAAGTCAGAAAATACTTGTTACCGCCCAATGAATCAACCTCCAAGGGACCACAAACATCAGAGTGCACCAGACTGAGCAACTCTGATCTTCTCTCTGAAGAGAAATTAAATGAGACTCTGCGTTGCTTACCAATTGAGTAGTGGTTGCAAGGACCTCGTGCAGCATCATTGGTAAGCTCCTTCTTGTTCAGGGTAGACAACCCTCTCCCACTCATGTGTCCGAGTCTCCGGTTCCACAGATTTTGAGAAGCCTCATTTTCAGCTACATTGAAGCTATCTGCACAAATCTTCACATGAGTCTTGTATAGTGCACCGCAAGCATGTCCTCGGGCGACACCATGACACCTTTCGTCATTCTCCATGTGCCATTTCTGAAGTGATTTTCATAGCCTGTTTGTCAAGAGCTATCCCCGAGAGTACATTCAGCCGAAGTTCTGGAACATGCAGGACATCCTTCAAGATCAATGTACACCCGACATTTGTCCGCAACTGAATATCACCCATTCCTACTATCCCAGAGGAACTGATATTTCCCATCTTCACTGCTCCAAAGTCTCCCGCTTTGTATGTTGTGAAGAAATCTCTGTGAGGAGTGACGTGGTAGGATGCTGCAGTATCTACCACCCACTCAACATCTTGGGTTGCGTTGTGAAGGCATGTCTCTTCCTGTATGGAGCATATTGCTACATCTGCTTGGACAACGACCAGTGTCTCTCCTTCGTCATTCTTCGGCTGGTGATTGCCTTCTCTTTGCTCTCGTTGCAGTTTTCGGCAATTCTTTTTAGGTGGCCTACAATGCCACAATGGTAGCACTTATAGGTAGGCTTCCTTCCATCTGAGGATCTACCCCTGGTTGTGCTTCTGCCTCTCTCTCCGTCTCTTCTTGATGTCTTCCTCGAGTCTCTGTGACGAAGGCTTCTGTCTGTTCTGAGCCAACATCTTTTCTCCTGGACTCCTCATTCGACAGGGCATCTTTTACCATAGGCATGGTAACTTTACCTCCTGGAGCGGAATTGCTGAGAGTAACCACCAATGTCTCCCAGTTGTCAGGAAGGGAACTGAGTAGTAAGAGGGCTTGTACTTCATCTCCCAGCTGCATGTCTACTGCAGACAGCTGATTCACCAGGCTCTGGAACTCGTTGGTGTGTTCTGCAACGGAAGTTCCACTCCGTAGCTTCAGGTTCACCAAACGCCTCATTAACAGGGCTTTATTCCGAGCTGTCTTGGCCTGGAACATGTCTTCCAACTTTATCCACATCTTGTAAGCATCTGAATCCTGTGCTACATGGTGGAAGACACTGTGACCGATCCACTGCCTAATCTGACCCAAAGTTTTGTTGTTGAGTTTATTCCATTCATCTCCTTAACAGACTCTGGTTTCACTCCCTTCAACTCGATGACATCAAACAGATCTTTACAATGCAAAAAGTCTATCATCCTAGGTCTCCAGAGGGAGTAATTAGTGGCAGCCAGTTTAATCATTGCACCAGAATGAGAATCCTCCAACTCATTTTAAGTTTTAAATTTTAAAATGGGAATACCCTAAAATCGGGACTGAATTTCACAAATCCGAGGTCACCGTTGCGTCCGGAACGGTCGAAAATGGTGGTGGAATAGACACTTCGTTGGTCTAAATCCGACACAGGGGCTGATTTGTAAATTCTAAAAGTTCTGGGGCAAAACTGTAAATTTCAAAACTTCAGGGGGCTAAATGAAATTTACCAGGCTGCTGACGTGGCAGTGCTGACGTGGCAATGTGGGACCGGATGGCTGACGTGGCAGACACGTGGCGCTGACGTGGCGGATGACGTGGCGCTGACGTGGCGATGACGTGGCGGATGACGTGTCTGCTGACTGGGCGCTGACGAGGCGCTGACTGTGGCGCTGACTGGGCGTGACGTGGCGCTGACGTGGCGGCCACGCGGATCGTCTTCAACCTTCAGCGCGCGTGGGGCGCGTGTCTGCGAGTGGCGGCGCGTGGGAGTTCTCTGCCTGGCGGGCGGCGCGTGCGGGTGTCCCTGTACCTCCGTTTGATCGCGGGAAAATACCACCGTGCTCTTCTCGACGTGAACTAGCTGATGGTATGCTCAAAGTTGATTTTTGACAACTTTTCCGGAACTCGAATTTTCCGAACCGAGCTCCGTTCTTCGGTTTTTCGATCCCAATGAAGAACCAAAGCTCTGATACCACTTGTTGTGATTCACCGATCACTTTAGGAAGTGTTTTTGAGGAAAAACCGAATTGTATTATTACTACCAAGAATAATACACAAGTTTACAAAACAATAAACTCACAAAAAACCTCACTACACTCTCTACTCTCTACACACACATTGGGATGCTTTTAATGGACTCAGAAGCACTCCTTTTATAGTTGGCAAACCGCGTGAACAGTGCCACGCGGTTTGCCTCACTGCCAGCTTCTCTTGTCAACTCACTGCCAGCTTCTCCTTTTGCTTTCGGTGGAGAAGGCTTGCTGGCAACCAACACTTTTGACTGCTAGTTAGCAAATTAATGTCCTTCAATTACTAAACCCATAAAATCAAACTCCTCACCATCAAAGCCTGAAAAAAATAACACAAATATAACATCAAATTCAGCACCAACAGCAGTATGCATAGAAGTGCAACTCTATATTTATGTTATAACAAATAAATAAAAATAAAAACACAAAATTATGCTGATAAAACAGATATTCAGAAGAACAAGTGAGCCAGTTGAAACTTGATCAGCACAAGCATATATTAATAAAATTTAAGAAACTCACCCACCTGAACTTCCACTAGCAATTCAAGTGGTAAAACATAACAATTAAGCAAATAAATAAAAACTAAAACAGAGAAAGTGTAGTTAGTAGTTACCAAAATAACGGGGAAAGTGAGAGAGAAATGTGAAAAGAAACAAGAGATTCAAGTGTGGAATCAGAGAGGGGTCGTCGGGTCAATCAATGCAAGGCCATGCTGTTTTTCTTCTTTTTCCAAGTTCAACGACGACTGAGACTTCGTGGGTGTTTGCTGAAGTTGTTTTTGTTTTTCTACAATTCTGAGTCTACTCAAATATTTCTCCAAAGATTCGGGAAGAGTAAGGATGGCAGAAAAGTTCGGGTCTGGTTTGGTTTGATAAAAGTCCGGTTTGTTTTCGGATTTGAGCCGGATTTTATAATTTTGACCCGGGTTCTGCCCGCAAAAAAAAAAAAAAAAAAATTACATCACTCTTTTATACAATATATTAATAGATGTACATTAGAATAATGCATCCAAAAATACTCTTAGACATAAAATTTTATTATTTTTACTTTTTTATGTTGATTAATTTTTTTATTTTTTGTTTTTGAATATATCGTCTGGATGTACACTTATTAATATCAATTCTTGTAATGATGTGAAAATAAAGTATAACAAAAAATTGTATTAGATAGTTTGACAAGTCAGGGTTACTGTGAAATTTCGGTTTGTCCTAATGAAATATTTATATAAATGTTAACTCAATTAGTTAATATATATATTTTTTATTTCCGATATATAAAGTTTCCTTGTATCCATTGCATAAAATTGAATTGCATGAATACAAAATTATTTTTATATGCTATTATTAATGTTAGCATAGAAAAATACAAAATTATACTATCACTATAATATTCTCTACAAAACTCAACATTAATTAAAATAGAATTCACACTTAAATAGCAATTCAATTGCCAACAAAAACATCTTATAAAATTAGGAGTGGGAATCCACTGTATTATTATTATTATTATTATTGTTATTATTATTGTTGACGGGTGATTTTTCGTCTCGGGGGTAGTTTTGAGATAACTCTCCCGAGACAATCCTCATTCAATCTTGAATTTGTTTGGTTATGAGAGACCAAAAACAAATGCGATAAAACGCAAAAAGAACACACAAAGTCGACAATGAGAGTTTTAACGTGGTTCGGCGGAGCGAATCCTGCCTACGTCCACGGGCACAAAGTGATGAAGTTGTTTTTATTACGAAAACTAAAGGTCTAAACGAAACTGAGCTGTTACAAATTTCGATATCTATTTTTTTGTTACAAATTTCGATATCTCTTTTTTGCTACCCCCCCTCCCCAAAATGAATTCAACTTCTCTTTATATACTCGAGAATCACAACATTGTTATCATGCCTCAATAACATCACCCACGTGATCTCCGATTGAATGATGGGCTCTCTGCCCCAAGTCTGTTGTCGCCGAAAGCAAATCTGCCGTCTGACGGCCTGTCACGTCACCCTGCCTTCTCCGCTGCCTCACGCAATAATAATGATGTCAGTCTGTAAAGAACCTTTCAAGTTGTGACACGTGTTGGTAGGTAAAAGTCCAAACTACTCTGATCCCAGGTCGGTCTTCAAGAGATCGGCCAATTGATCTGCCGAACTGACCAAACGATTCTCGTCCTGATCCGAAATATCTGAGCTTATCCGTTTGTTCCAGGACGTAGGACAAAGTCAACCGAGCTTTCAGTCTACTGTGGTCGGCCTCGGCTCTGATGTTGTCGGTTTCTGAAATCTGTGTCATGATGTGTCTTATGGTCGGTCATACCGAGGAAGAAGTGTTCGGACTCTCTGACAGATACATCTGATCCTCCAACAATTGGAAATTTCCCCTCTACCCTTGTCGAACTGTTTAAATACAGAAGTTGCAGAAATCCCCATCAACAATTATTATTATTATTTTTGTAATATTGTAACTATTTAAGATTATATTTTGAATAGTATTAAATTTGAAGTTGAATCCGAAAATCTAAAATCAAAGAAAATAACAAGTAATTATCTCTCAGTCAGAGAGAAATTTAAATCATCGACTTCAAAGATAAGAAGAGAATATGACTGAGCAGCCAATTAAGGAGTTTTCTAAAAAAGTTATGAAAAATTAAGGAAAAGGAGAAAAAAAAATTTGTTTAAATAATATTTTAAAATAGATCACTCCATTAAAAAAAAAAAGTTTGTTATCATTTTACTAAAAATATAGGAAATAATAAATAAATTTAAAAGAAATATTATGGTACAATAATTTACTATTTTTTTTTTGTGCAAAATATTTTACTTTAAGATTTTATAAAAATATAATAGTAAAATATAAAATTTTGTAATAATATAATAAGATATAAATTTGTATCGTTATATGGTAATAAAATATTATATTCAAATTTTTTTTTTGGTATTTATCTGTTATTTCTAAATTTATAAAAAATAACAAACAAAAAGATGCCTCAATAGAAATCATAATGTCATTCATTTGTTACAAATTCAAAGTGGTACTAGTTAGTATATTTAATAGTTTTATTAAATCGAAAAATCTTTTCCGATTAAAAGAAAATAATTTTGTTTAAATTACATATAGTTAGCATCAAATTAGAGAAAAATACTTGTAGTGAATAAAGAAATTGAAGATTAATAAAAAAATTAATCATAACATTAATAGAGATACTTGACCAATCATAACATAAAATGTAATTTTAAATTTATACATTCTTATTTGGAAATTGACTCGTAAGATAGGAAAATCCTTAATGAGTGAGGAAATCTAGACTTCCATAACTATTAATGAAATAAAAAATTTATCATAAATATTTGATTTTAAAACATATTTAACTTCTTATTATCAGTTATCAGATTTGAATTGATATTAGATCAGGTCATGTTTCAACAACTTCAATAATGGTTAACAAATTTTCAATCATTTTAACTTAGTTTGCTTATTTATTTAATTATTATTATTATTATTAATTATTCAATTTATTATCTCATTCTCTCCCTTGACGATATGTGTATGTATATATATATTTTGAAAACGTTGAAATCCTCGCCTTCAAACCATCTAACTCGGATTTTAGCGGAATAGGTAAAACCCTGATTGTCTCAGGTTATTACAAAAAAATACAATCTCTAGGCTCGAATTCAAAACTTGACAATCATGTCTTAAGCCCTATGTCACCAAGTCAAATCCATCAGGGACCGGTATATTTTATTTATAAAACGCGGAAGCCTATTAAAATATTAAAAAAGAATTATAATATATTAATGTTGACAAAAGAAGAAATGTCACCCTGGAGCGAAATCGCCCTAGAACGAAGAGTAAATGACGAAGGCAAAGGGCGACGAAGGGAAGAGCGATCAGAGTAATCACTAGATTAGAGCGACAAATAACTCAGGACGACCGAAGCAAACGATTAGAACGAGAACATGTGATGCAGTTGATCCCACGATTACAACAGTTAAGCAGTTTTTCCTCCACGATCAAGCAGTTGAGACGCACAACGGTTAAAGACACGATCCAGCAGCTGCAGGGAGATACTGGAACTGCCCAAGCGATTTACAAGCTTCACTATAAAAGCTCACTCGTACAAAGAGGAAAAAAAAAAACCCGATCAAATGAAGACTCAAACGAGCATATTTTTTATTTCTTAGTTTCATAACTTTAGAGACTATAATTTGTGTGCTTGCGCCCCTTGGAGGCTTATTCACTTAATCAAACACCCATTGCTGGGACTTTGTCTCAGGAGGTTTGAACCTTACACGTTTCTCTTTCTCCCGCGCATAAAAATTGCGCAAACAGTTTTTTGGCGACCACAGTGGGAGACTTGGTGTAAGAAGTGGAGATGCCTCCGAAAAGAAACACTCAAACTGGCTCAAGTACGGAGGAAAGAGGACTGAAGCAACCAACCAGCCCCCACATTCCAGCTGTAGTGGGTCACTTCGAGGGTCTGTCGGATGTTAATCGATATGAATCTATGCGAGAGCTCAACTCTAATGCGGTTCGTGCATTGTTCGGTGAATTTACACAGGACGTTGTCGAGCAGGTCATGCTTCAAAATGCTCATATCATAGATAAGTTTACTTCGACTAGTAACTCACATTATGAAAATATGGCCAAACCTTAAGCTCATTAAATGAATTGATGGCAAAATGTGTAAACGGTGGGACAACCCTGCCGTGGATTACATCTCCCTCTGCACCGAGCAGTCAGGAGGCGGGTCCGAGCAATATCCCCCCACAAGGATCACTGTCCCTACGACCTCTAGGGAAGGAATAAATCATGGGGATAATGGCCCACATCTAGGGCCAAACATACACCAAGGGCCAAACATGGCACATGAAGTGGTGTTGCCCCAAGGTCCCTAGACTTCTCAGGGACAAAACCACGATTATGTCCCACTCATGAGAGGACCACAACCGCCACCCATAGAAATGCCATTTAATGGCAATGATATGTTGAGAGAACAGATGACCGAGATTCTTCAAAACCAATTCGGTCTGGGAATACGGCCAATTCGCCCGAGGTATTCGGTCTGGGAATACGGCCAATTCGGCCGAGGTATCGGAAGCCATATCCATATTGGATCGACGTGGCGTATCCGTGGACTAGGAATTACAAAGTACTTGATTTTTCTCTGTTTACAGGATCTAGGGAAATTTCCACTATGGAACACATAGGGCCATTTACCCTTCAGTGTGGAGAAACAACTGATTTTCATAAGTTGAGGTTATTCCACGGCTCACTGTCAGGAGTGGCTTTCTCCTGGTACATCAGCTTGCCGGCCAACTCAGTAGAAAATTGGCAACAAATGGAACAATTATTCCATGCGCAATTCTACAAGGCCGAATCTGAAGTGGCCCTGGCCGATCTGGAAAACCTGAGACAGTTACCAGGAGAGTGGGCCGAGACATTCCTACAGAGGTTTAAAGTGGCTCGAGGCCGATGTTACGTGCCTCTGCCAGAAAAAGAATTTGTGAGAATCGCTCAAAGTTGTCTCAATTTCGACCTGAAAAAGAAATTTCAAGATCGTGAATTTTAGGACCTCCCCCAACTCATCACTAGTTTGGTGCGTTATGAACGATTATTAAGGGAGGAAGAGCGAATGAAAAATTCTAGCAAAGGGACGTATTACAGGAACATCGATTATGAAGTAGGCGAAATGGACATCGAATCGGCTGACTTGTGTTTGGCCGAATTGGTTAAAGGGAAGCTGTACGTTTGTAAAGCGTGGGCCGAACCTCTAGGCAAAGGAAAAAATGATAAAAAGAGTAGAGACTTCTCTTTTGATATCACAAAAGTCGATGCCATATTCGATCAGTTATAAGGACAAACAGATTAACTTGAGCGATCGCCACACGTTGCCAAGCGTCAAGTAAATCGGCGGAAAAAAAATTGTAAGTGGCATAATGCGTGGTCCCATTCAACTAATAAATGTCTTGTTTTTCGGAATGTTTTGCGGGATGCTATAGAATCTGGACGAATAACGTTCGAAAAAAAGATGACAGTGGACGACAACCCTTTTCCAAAGCCAGTGGAATTAAACATGATCAACTCGGACCTTACCAAAGACTTTGCCAAAGTTCAAATTGGTCCTAGATGAAGGACATGATGGTCATCGTCCAAGCGCCCTGGAAAGGATCAAGGCACCCCAAGAATGAAAGGATCATCAAAACCTCTGTGTACGGTGCAAGAACAATATAGAATGGATGAGAGAGTTGGAAGATACCTGCGAAGGTTTGTTTTCAGCTACACTTGACAGAAATATTTTTACAGACCACACGGTCTACACCTGCTTTTTAGGCGGCCACGATTTGGAAAAAAAAATTAGATGGAACAAATAATAAAGCAACACATGTAGTGATCTTTGAAAGTAGAATAGAGTAAAATCTTGCACAAATAATACTAGTAGCTTAAAATCGAAATAAGTAGTCAAGCCCATCATTAATTAATATCAGTAATAGTTATATTGCTTAATGACATATCTTGTATAATATCAGTTACTCACATATCTTGTATAATATAAACGTAAAAGGAAGAAAAAAAACAATAATCCGAGTTAACTGATATTTTTTCCTACAAAATATTTTATTTTTATATTATACAAGATATATGAGTAAGTAATATAACTGATATGCTTCATGATGATAATAAAAATAATTCACTAAGGACGTACAGATTGAAGAAAGAGATTGAAATGCAAGTATTTCTATAACATCAACACGCCTATCATTATTGAAGCACATTAATATTATTAAGCCGATGAATGCATCCCCAAAGCAATTTGAAACCAAATAACCCCTGTAGAGACGATCATGAGCCCCCTATTTATCACTAAAATTCGTTTAAAATCGTAGACTCTTAACTCTCTTCACAGATCAGATTTACAACACACAACACACACAGAGTGGACCATTAGCAAAAACAACCACAGCCCAATAAAAAACACCCACAAGACTGTGAGGATTCGTGCGTAGCCAAAGACGATAAGAAGCTGCGAAACATGTAAACAAAGAACCCCTACAAAAAACTAGCGTACAACTTTTCCCCAAAAACCTCACGAGTAGTCATCGCAATTGTATTATGAGAGCTAGACATCATGGAAATGAAGAGAAAATTTGAGGGGGAGTGAAAATGAAGAGAGCACATTCTCCACTCAATTTGGCTCCTTATATATACAAACAGTGATGGCATTTTCGAAATTTTTTTACAAAAAATCAGACATAAAAAAATTACGTGCAATAATTTCTTATAAAAATATTTATAATCTCTTTATATGGAATGTGCACTTTTTTTTTGAAATTGTTGGAAATCATATCGTCAAATCATCCATTTGGGATTTAAATGGATCAGGTAAAACCTCCGATCGTCCCAAGTTTTTAAAAGAAACACTATCCTTGAATTCGAATTCAGGACTTGAATGTTAGATTATGAACCCTACACCACCAAACTATTTCCAGAGATAAAATGTTCTTACGCCAAAAATATTTTTTATGTGGACTGTGTACTGTAGACATATACATGTTTTTATATGTATATGATAAGATAAAAAGGGCAAAAAAAAAAGGAAAAATATGTCATCATAATCCTTAAAAACATGATATGATTTGTTTTCAGCTACACTTGACAGAGAATATTTTTTACAAACCGCACGGTCTGCACTTACATTTTAGGCGGCCACGATTTGGGGAAAAAAATTAGATGGAACAAATAATAAAACAATACATGTAGTGATTTTTGAAAGTAGAATAGAGAAACACATGCACAAATAATACTAGTAGCTTAAAATCGTAATAAGTAGTCAAACACATCATTCATTAATATCAGTAATAGTTATATTGCTTACTCACATATCTTGTATAATATCAGTTACTCACATATCTGGAATAATTTCTTATAAAAACATTTATAATCTCTTTATGGGAATGTACATTTTTTTTTTTGAAATTGTTGGAAATCATATTGTCAAATCATCAATTTGGGATTTATATGGATCAGGTAAAACCTCTGATCCTCCCAAGTTTTTAAAGAAATACAATCTTTGAATTCGAATTCAGGACTTGAAGGTTATACTATGAACCATACACCACCAAACTATTTCCGGAGATAAAATATTCTCACGCCAAAAACATTTTTTATGTGGATTGTGTACTGTAGACATATACATGTTTTTATATGTATATGATAAGATAAAAGGGCAAAAAAAAATGTGCCATCATAATCCTTAAAAACAAGAGATGATTTGTTTTCAGCTACACTTGACAGAGAGATTTTTTAAAGACCGCACGGTCTGCACCTGCTTTTTAGGCTGCCACGATTTTGGAAAAAAAATTAGGTGGAACAAATAATAAAGCAACACATGTAGTGATTTTTGAAAGTAGAATAGAGAAACATCTTGCACAAATAATACTAGTAGCTAAAAATCGTAATAAGTAGTCAAGCAAATCATTAATTAATATCAGTAATATTTATATTGCTTACTCACATATCTTGTATAATATATGTTACTCACATATCTTGTATTATATAAACGTAAAAAGAAGAAGAAAAAAAGAAAAACACTAATCCGAGTTAACTGATATTTTTCCTACAAATTTTTTATGTTTATATTATACAAGATATGTGAGTAAGTAATATAACTGATATGCTTCATGATGATAATAAAAATAATTCACTAAGGACGTACAGATTGAAGAAAGAGATTGAAATGCAAGCATTTCTATAACATCAACACGCCTATCATTATTGAAGCACATTAATGTTATTAAGTCGATGACTTGTTTCCCAAAGCAATTTGAAACCAAATATCCCTTGTAGAGACGATCATGAGCACCCTATTTATCACTATAATCCGTTTGAAAATGTAGACTTTTAACCTCCCTTCATAGATCACATTTACAACAGAACAACACACACAGTGTAACCATTAGAAAAAACAACCACAGCCCAATAAACAACACCCACAAGACTGTGAGGATTAGTGCGTAGCCAAAGACGATAAGAAGTTGCGAAACATGTAAACAAAGAACCCACTACAAAAAACCAGCCTACAACTTTTTCCACAAAAAACCTCACGAGTAGTCATCGCCATTGTATCATAAGAGCTAAACATCATGGAAATGAAGAGAAGATTTGAAGGGGATTGAAAATGAAGAGAACACATTATCCACTCAATTTGGCTCTTTATATATACAAACAATGATGGCATTAACGAAACATTCTTTACAAAAAATCAGACATAAAAAAATTAAATGCAAAAATTTCTAATAAAAATATTTATAATCTCTTTATTTGGAATGTGCATTTTTTTTTTTGAAATTGTTGGAAATCCTATAGTCAAATCATCCTTTTGAGATTTAAGTGGATCAGGTAAAACCTCCGATCGTCCCAAGTTTTTAAAAGAAACACAATCATTGAATTTGAATTCAAGACTTGAATGTTAGATTATGAACCCTACACCACCTATCATTATTTATGTGGACTGTGTACTGTAGACATATACATGTTTTTATATGTATATGCTAAGATAAAAGGGTAAAAAAAAGAAGGAAAAATGTGCCATCATAATCCTTTAAAATAAGAGATGATTTATATTCAGCTACACTTGACAGATAATATTTTTTACAGACCGCACAGTTTGCACTTACATTTTAAGCGGCCACGATTTGGGGAAAAAAATTAGATGGAACAAATAATAAAGCAACACATGTAGTGATTTTTGAAAGAAGAATAAAGAAACATCTTCCACAAATAATACAAGTAGCCTAAAATCGTAATAAATAGTCAAGCACATCATTAATTAATATAATAGTTATATAGTTTACTCACATATCTTGTATAATACCAGTTACTCACATATCTTGTATAATATAAACGTAAAAAGAAGAAGAAGAAAAAGAAAACACTAATCTGAGTTAACTGATATTTTACCTACAAAATATTTGCGTTTATATTATACAAGATATATGAGTAATTAATATAACTGATATGTTTCATGATGATAATAAAAAAAATTCACTAAGGCCGTACAAATGGAATAAAGAGATTGAAATGCAAGCATTTCTATAACATCAACACGCCTATCATTATTGAAGCACATTAATATTATTAAGCCGATGACTTGCATCCCCAAAGTAATTTGAAACCAAATACCCCATGTAGAGACGATCATGAGCCCCCTATTTATCACTATAATCCGTTTAAAATCGTAGACTCTTAACATCTCTTCATATATCACATTTACAACACAACAACACACACATAGTGGACCATTAGCAAAAACAACCAAAGCCCAATAAACAACACCCACAAGACTGTGAGGATTAGTGCGTAGCAAAAGACAATAAGAAGCTGCGAAACATGTAAACAACGAACCCACTACAAAAAACCAACCTACAACCTTTCCCCATAAAACCTCACCTGTAGTCAGCGCCATTGTATCATGAGAGATAGACATCATGGAAATGAAGAGAAGATTTGAAGGGGAGTGAAAATGAAGAGAGCACATTCTCCACTCAATTTGGCTCTTTATATATACAAACAGTGATGGCATTCTCGAAATATTTTTTTACAAAAAATCAGACATAAAAAAATTACGTGCAATAATTTCTTATAAAAATATTTATAATCTTTTTATGTGGAATGTGTACTTTTTTTTGAAATTGTTGGAAATCCTATCGTCAAATCATCCATTTGAGATTTAAGTGGATCAGGTAAAACCTTCGATCGTCCCAACTTTTTAAAAGAAACACAATCCTTGAATTCGAATTCACGACTTGAATATTAGATTATGAACCCTACACCACCAAACTATTTCTGGAGTTAAAATATTCTTACGCCAAAAATATTTTTTATGTGGACTGTGTACTATAGACATATACACGTTTTTATATTTATATGATAAGATAAAAGTGCAAAAAAAAGAAGGAAAAATGTACCATCATAATCCTTAAAAACAAGAGATGATTTGTTTTCAGCTACACTTGACAGAGAATATTTTTTACAGACCGCACGGTCTGCACCTGCTTTTTAGGCGGCCACGATTTGGGGAAAAAAATTAGATGGAACAAATAATAAAGCAACACATGTAGTGATTTTGAAAGAAGAATAAAGAAACATCTTCCACAAATAATACAAGTAGCCTAAAATCGTAATAAATAGTCAAGCACATCATTAATTAATATCAGTAATAGTTATATAGTTTACTCACATATCTTGTATAATATCAGTTACTTACATATCTTGTATAATATAAACGTAAAAGGAAGAAAAAAAAGAAAAACATAATCCGAGTTAACTGATATTTTTCCTACAAAATATTTTATTTTTATATTATACAAGATATATGAGTAAGTAATATAACTGATATGCTTCATGATGATAATAAAAATAATTCACTAAGAACGTACAGATTGAAGAAAGAGATTGAAATGCTAGCATTTCTATAACATCAACACGCCTATCATTATTGAAGCACATTAATATTATTAATCCGATGACTTGCATCCCCAAAGCAATTTGAAACCAAATCCCATGTAGAGACGATCATGAGCCCCTATTTATCACTAAAATCCGTTTAAAATCGTAGACTCTTAACCTCTCTTCATAGATCAGATTTACAACACAACAACACACACATAGTGGACCATTAGCAAAAAAAAAAACCAAAGCCAATAAAAACACCCACAAGACTCTGAGGATTAGTGCGTAGCCAAATACGATAAGAAGCTGCGAAACATGTAAACAACGAACCCACTACAAAAACCAGCATACAACCTTTCCCCATAAAACCTCACCTGTAGTCAGCGCCATTGTATCATGAGAGATAAACATCATGGAAATGAAGAGAAGATTTGAAGGGGAGTGAAAATGAAGAGAGCACATTCTCCACTCAATTTGGCTCTTTATATATACAAACATGGATGGCATTCTCCAAATATTTTTTACAAAAAATCAGACATAAAAAATTACGTGCAATAATTTCTTATAGAAATTATTTATAATCTCTTTAAGTTGAATGTGCACTTTTTTTTTTGTAATTGTTGGAAATCCTATCGTCAAATCATCCATTAGGGATTGAAGTGCATCAGGTAAAACCTCCGATCGTCCTAAGTTTTTAAAAGAAACACAATCATTGAATTCGAATTCAGGACTTGAAGGTTAGATTATGAACCATACACCACCAACTATTTCCGAAGATAAAATGTTCTTACGCCAAAAACATTATTTATGTGGACTGTGTACTGTAGACATATATATGTTTTTATATGTATATGATAAAATAAAAGGGCAAAAAAAAGAAAGAAAAATGTGCCATCATAATCCTTTAAAAAAGAGATGATTTATTTTAAGCTATACTTGACAGAGAATATTTTTTACAGACCGCACGGTCTGCACCTGCATTTTAGGCTGCCACGATTTGGGGAAAAAAATAGATGGAATAAATAATAAAGCAACACATGTAGTGATTTTGGAAAGTAGAATAAAGAAACATCTTACACAAATAATACTAGTAGTTTAAAATTGTAATAAGTAGTCAAGCACATCATTAATTAATATCAATAATAGTTATATTACTTACTCACATATCTTGTATAATATAAACGTTCTTACGCCAAAAACATTATTTATGTGGATTGTGTACTGTAGACATATATATGTTTTTATATGTATATGATAAGATAAAAGGGCAAAAAAAAGAAAGAAAAATGTGTCATCATAATCCTTAAAAACAAGAGATGATTTGTTTTCACAGCTACACTTGACAGAGAATATTTTTTACCACCGCACAGTTTGCACCTGCATTTTAGGCGGCCACGATTTGGGGAAAACAATTAGAAGGAACAAATAATAAAGCAACACATATAGTGATTTTGAAAGTAGAATAGAGAAACATCTTGCACAAATATTACTAGTAGCTTAAAAACGTAATAAGTAGTCAAGCACATCATTAATTAATATCAGTAATAGTTATATTGTTTACTCTCATATCTTGTATAATATCAGTTATTCGCATATCTTGTATAATATAAACGTAAAAAGAAGAAGAAAAAAATGAAAAACACTAATCCGAGTTAACTGATATTTTACCTACAAAATATTTTACGTTTATATTATACAAGATATGTGAGTAAGTAATATAACTGATATGGTTCATGATGATAATAAAAATAATTCACTAAGGACATACAGATTGAAGAAAGAGATTGAAATGCAAGCATTTCTATAACATGAACACGTCTATCATTATTGAAGCACATTAATATTATTAAGCAGATGACTTGCATCCCCAAAGCAATTTGAAACCAAATAACCCCGGTAGAGACGATCATGAGCCCCCTATTTATCACTATAATCCGTTTAAAATCGTAAACTCTTAACCTCTCTTCATAGATCAGATTTACAAGACAACAACACACATATTGGACTATTAGTAAAACAACCACAACCCAATAAACAACACCCACAAGACTATGATGATTAATGAGTATACAAAGACGATAAGAATATGCGAAACATGTAAACAAGAACCTTCTACAAAAAACCAGTCTACAACTTTTCCCTAAAAAACCTCACGAGTAGTCATCGCCATTGTATCAAGGAGAGCTAGCCATCATGGAAATGAAGAGAAGATTTAAAGGAGAGTGAAAATGAAGAGAGCAGATTCTCCACTCAATTTGGCTCTTTATATATACAGACAGTGAGGGCATTATCGAAATATTTTTTACAAAAAATCAGATATAAAAAAGTATATGCAATAATTTCTTATAAAAATATTTATAATCTCTTTATGTGGAATATGCACTTTCTTACGCCAAAAACATTTTTTATGTGGACTGTGTACTGTAGACATATACATGTTTTTATATGTATATGATAAGATAAAAATGTAAGAAAAAAAGAAGGAAAAATGTGTCTTCATAATCCTTAAAAACAAGGGATGATTTATTTTCAGCTACACTTGAAAGATAATATTTTTTACAGACCACACGGTCTGCACCTGCATTTTAGACGGCCACGATTTCGGGAAAAAAATTAGATTGAACAAATAATAAGGCAACACATGTAGTGATTTTTTAAAGTAGAATAGAGAAACATCTTGTACAAATAATACTAATAGCTTAAAATCATAATAAGTAGTCAATCACATCATTAATTAATATCAGTAATAGTTATATTGCTTACTCACATATCTTGTATAATATATGTTACTCACATATATTGTATAAGATAAACGTAAAAATAAGAAGAAAAAAAGAAAAACACTAATCCGAGTTAACTGATATTTTACCTACAAAATATTTTACGTTAATATTAGACAAGATATGTGAGTAAGTAATATAATTGTTATGCTTCATGATGATAATAAAAATATTTCTCTAAGGACGTACAGAGTGAAGAAAGAGACTGAAATGCAAGCATTTCTATAACATCAACACGCCTATCATTATTGAAGCACATTAATATTATTAAGCCGATGACTTGCATCCCCAAAGCAATTTGAAACCAAATACACCTTGTAGAGACGATCTTGAGCCCCATATTTATCACTATAATCCATTTAAAAACGTAGACTCTTTGTGGGACACAGAAAGTGGACGACGCATGCTGTCCTAGGCTCGCGGCCTAGTTGGGAGTACGGAGTAGCCACGAGGGACTAAACTGGAGAGTAATGGAGTCGCCACCCCGGTGTGAACCGGGAAAATGAGATTTAAGGCCGCACTCACCCCTCGCAAGGGAAGACCTCAAACCGTTGGGTTCGGAATGGTCCCTTACTTATGTCACTTGTAATAAAAGGATTTATGTAATAATTTAATCAGGCTTAAATAACACTTATTTCCAAGAGTATCATGCTTCTAATTCACATATACAAAATAAAACTCATACATACATTTCACATATATCTCACATCTAAGATTGCATGCTTGAAAATACCTCAAAGTAACAACGAACATACAACTTCATTTATCTTATCATGTTCACGGAAAACACAAGCATACATACTAACCATACAAGCATACGTGTGAGCACTTTTCCAAGTGATACGTGGAATTGTATCCCAAGTACAGACCGCACTACCGTCAATTCGGAATCGGCTACGGAATTTATGTCTGGGTTTCCATTCGATATACCACAAGAAATAATACTCCGAAGTCATCATGACATAAGTATATGAATTGTAATGCGTTAAATCAAGACTAAGGCAAATGATGCAACCAGTGGAATAAACATGCTTTTCATTATGATGTGCACAAAGATAAGAATGACTATATGGAGTTTCATCAAAAAAATCACCTAAGAAACAATTATACATGGCATGTGATGAATATGTCTCAGTTCAGTGTGTTCGCGTTCGTGTAGCGTTCGTTAAAGCGTTCGAACAGTAAACAGAAGGTTCGCGTTCGTATGGCGTTTGATAACGCGTTCGAACGGAATCAGACCTGATGCATGATAAGACTAAGAAAGTGCGTGTGCGTTCACGTAGCGTTCGAGAACGCGTTCGAACGGTAAACAGAAGGTTCGCATTCGTGTAGCGTTGATAACGCGTTCGAACGTAACCAGACCTGATGCATGATGAGACTAAGGAGGTGCGTGTGCGTTCACGTAGCGTTTGAAAACGCGTTCGAACGGTAAACAGAAGGTTCGTGTTCGTATGGCGTTTGAGAACGCGTTCAAACGGAACCAGACCTGATGCATGCAACATAAAAAATAAAAAAAACAATGTCAAGCTCAGCATGTCCGATTGAACGTATCTTGCGTTCAACCGAACACACATCAATCGGCGCGGCAAAACATCGTGGTAAAGGGCTTCAACCTTCCCCATAGGGGATCTTTCATTCCACTTACTAAGCCCATGCGCTCGATTGAATCATACATAAATAAGCAACATGTAGAATTCAAGTAACGAAAAATAGATAAATCAATCCAACATGAAACAAAAGAAGGTGCCGTTTACTCAAGTGGTACGTGGAGTTGTATCCCAAGTACAGAGCGTACTACCGTCCATTCAGATTCGGCTACGGAATTTACGTCTGGGTTTCCATCCTATATACCACAAGAGACGACACTCTTCCATTTTATTCCACAGCCACAACATACAACATCTCATAATCATGCATATTTATCTACTCAAGGGCCACAACATGCATTTCAACATGACAATCGTACAAGCAATATTTAATAAGTAATACAAAAAAACGAGTGTGAAAGATACCCTCAGGTCTACCTTTTAAGCTGTCCTCTCGGACTCGCGTTTCACGAAGATCGAAAGGGGAAAGCTCCGCAACTTTTCTGGTTCACTGGTTTGCCTTTTCCTTCGCTGTTTTGCCGCTCAGCTACTGTTTCGACTCCGTTTTGCTGCTGTTTCCTTGTGGTTTTCCTTCCGTTTTCCTTGTGGTTCTGCTGCCGTTTCCTCTATATTTTTCTGCTTACTGTTTCAGGTCTTGTTTTTGGTGTTTTAGGCTACTGTTTTTGACGTAGTTTACCACTGTTTTAAGGTGATTTTGGGCTGATGTGTTTGGTGTGGTTTTCGGTGATGATAGGGGGTGTGAATGGCTATTGTATTTTTCGGTAATATGAAGGTGTTGGAGGGCTTGTTGTTTTCGGTAATGTGAGGGTGGGGGTGAAGAGAATTGTTTGTTATTTCTCCTGTGATTTGCGTGTGATGTCTAGGGTTTCTTGCTGTAATTTTCGTGTGAGTTTGTGTGTATTAGCTAGAGAGGCTTTTTTTTTATGTGAATGAGCTAGGGGCCTCCATGTCTTGGTTAGGGGTTGTTTATATAGAGAAGGGCTAGGGTTTCACCTTGTCTCACAAGGAAGGGATTTGGTGCATTAAGGAGAGATATGATTTGGTGTTGAGCAAGGAAAGTCAAAGATTGAGGGGGGGATAAATCTTGGCTAGATTAGGAATACAATATTTTTAATTGGTTATGATTGATTTTAATCTAGTATGACATCTTTTTATTTAGTATGTGATTTGTTTAGTTAGGAAGTTAAAATATTTGATTTATCTTAATTATGTATGATTATATTTTATGTTTTATTTAATTGGTAAATGGTTTTAAATATTTTTTTTAATATCTAATATTTAATTTAATTAAATTGGGATGTGTTTTATGGGTTTGGGGGGCTAATTGGGCTGGGGTGCGAGGCTAGCAGCAAAACCAGAAACAACCGACGCCGTTCGACACGCCAATTCGAACGATACACAACGTCCGCAATCTGCCTGACGTTCGAACGAAGTAACGAAAGCAGCACTAATGAAGACAGTGAACTTGTGAATGAACTGATGACGTACTTATTCTGAATTTCCCCTTCCGCCTCCTTTCCTCCTCTCCCGCAATATCCTTAGCTAAAAAGGTAGTGCCTCCAACTGAGACTCATCATCCGGGTTTCACATGCGAAAATGCAATGTCTACAGTCCCCCCACTTTGATGGGACTTGTGCAGTGGTGACTTTGAACATCCTATCAAAGTTACGCAATGCATTTTCACTTACCTGGCTCGGCTGCTGCCTCGAGCTGAGTTGGTGGTGCTGCAACAGACCTCGATCCTGGGACGCATCCCAATAACTGCATCCGAAAACAGGGGCACCTCGACCCATACCGCCGCTGACAATAGGGACCTCGCCCTCGAACTGATGATGTAGTGGGTACCTCGACCCGGAACTACAACTGACAACGGGGGTACCTCGACCCTGGGCACCTCGACCCAACACCACTGACTATAGGGTCCTTGCCCTCGAACTGATGATGTAGTGGTACCTCGACCCTGGGCACCTCGACCCGGAACTACAACTGACAACGGGGGCACCTCGACCGTGGCACCTCGACCCAACAACCGCTGACTATAGGGACCTCGCCCTCGAACTGATGATGTGTCTCCATACCCGGAGATGACATGATATGGGCCTCGCCCCCAAGCTGATATGGGCTTCGCCCCTTGGGACTCATCCCAAAAACTGAAATTGCGTTGACGCTGCTTGGCTCATTTCTGCCGCTTTCTCATTTCTTCGAACCTGCGAACATAAAATAAAAACAAACACGAAGAGAATGCAATGTTACATGTATGCATGAATGATTTTCTTATTCCGTTGGGTTAGGTCTTCTGCTAATTCCCATGGTGACTACTCGGTCTTCCCTCCCCCAGGCAAAGTATTGCTTCAATCTGTCTACGTTGATCGGCTCGGTGAACTCGTTCCCTTCCAAGTCTGATAGCTTCACTGCTCCATTTCCCATTACCTTCTGCACTATGTAAGGTCCTTCCCAGTTAGGTCTGAATTTTCCTCTCGGATCTGTTGTCGACGGCCTCAATTGCTTAAGTACCAAATCACCCTTTCTGATATTGGTAGGGCGCACTTTCTTGTTGAACACCCGGGCTAGTCTCTTCTGATACAACTGCATGTGATACAAAGACTTCGTTCTCTTATAATCCAATAGTGCTAACTGATCGAACCTCTGTGCGGCCCTTTCTGTTCCGGTAATTCTGCCTCTGCTAATACCCTCATAGACTGTATTTCTACTTCTACCCGCAATACTGCTTCCATTCCATAGACCAAAGAGTAAGTGTGGCCCCTGTTGCTGTTCTTACTGATGTTCTGTACCCCCACAAAGCATACGGTAATTTCTCGGCCCAATCTCTGCAGTTTTCTGTCATCTTCGCTAGAATCGTCTTTATAGTCTTGTTGGCTGCCTCAACTGCCCCATGCCTGCGGCCTGTGTACGGTGATGACTTGTGGTGGTCTATCCTATACCTCTGTAACATTGCCTTTCGTCTCTCCTTGAAACTGGACCCCGTTGTCTGTCACTACGTGATGCGGCATACCATACCGACAAATGAGGTTTCGAGCTATAAAACTTTGTCATCTGCTTTGCTGTAACATTACGGAATGATTCGGCTTCCACCCACTTCGAGAAGTAATCTACCGCCACTACTATGAAGCGATGCCCATTTGATGCATTCGGTCGAATTTCCCCAATCATATCAATCCCCCACGCTGAGAAAGGCCACGGCTCTGACAACCCGTGCAACTCTGTGTGCGGTAAGTGATTCAAATTACCATGTGCTTGACAGTCATGACAGTGCTTTATACCATCTTTGCGCAGTCGTTTCCATGGTTGACCAATAAAAACCTTATCTCACTATCTTGCGGGACAGATTCAACCCGTTCATGTGCGGACCACATACCCCGGCGTGTATCTCTTCCATTACATCTGAGCTTCTCTTTTCTCAAACACTTCAACTGAATACCGTTTGCCTGCCTCTTGTACAGTTCCCCTTTCAAAATCACATACTGGGAAGCTAACTTCTGAATGACTATTCTGTCTTTTCTGCCTGCCCCTTCCGGGAGTTCACCATGTTCCAGATACCTCTGAATGTCATAATACCAAGGTTTACCGTCGTCAACCTCAACTTCCAGAATTCTTTCTATCTCATAAACAAATTTACTTGCTGTTGTCAATATCAACGGTCTCATCACTAACTTTTCTGGATTTTCCCAAGTCGCTGCCAGTGTAGCCAATGCATCTGCCATCTGATTCTCTTCTCTCGGTAAGTGCTGAAACTTACACTCGGGGATAACTTGTGCCAACTTTCTGAGGTGAAAAAGAGGTAAGGCTTCAACCGTTCTTCTTTCAATTCCCATTCTCCTCGCATCTGCTGGACTACCAACATAGAATCTCCGTAGACTTCCACACTTCCGGCCTTCAAGGCTATCAATGCTGTCAAACCAAAAGCACATGCTTCATACTCGGCCATGTTATTAGTCACTCTGAATGTCAACCTCTTGGCCAAAGACAAAGTCCTCTCCCTCGGGGGTCACTATCACGATCCCGATTCCGGCTCCCTTGTAATTCACTGCTCCGTCAAAGTACATCTTCCATCTCTGAACTGTTATTGCTTGGATCTCTTCATCTGAAATTCAAACTTATACTGATCCCCCTCAACAGGTTACATTGCCAGAAACTCTGCTACTCTCTGCTCGCCCTTTGATCACTTTGGAGGTGGAGATACTCAATGTCAAACTCTGTCAGCAATACCAACCATCTGCCCAATTTTCCCACTAGTGAAGGCACCGAATGAAGATACTTCAGAGGATTTTCCTTTGCCACTATCTGGATTTTGTAAGACTGGAAATAATGCCGACAACTTTCTGGAAGCACCACTGCAAGACAGATCTTCTCAACTTCTTGATACCGAGCCTCATACGGAAGCATCTTCTTACTCAGATAATAGACTGCATTTTCTTACCCCTGTCTCATCTGCCTGTACCATCATTGCCCCCAGTGCTTCTGATTCTATAGCCAAATACAATATCAAAGGTATACCCGGTCTCAGAGGTTTCAATACAGGTGGCTTTATCAAGTACTCTCTGATTCTGTCGAAGGCGGTCTGACACTGTTCATTCCATCTCACTGGCTGATCATTTCTCAACAGTTTGAAGATAGGCTCACATACCGATGTCAACTTAGCAATGAACCGACTGATGTACTGAATCTTCCTCCCCAGAATGCTCTAACTTCTTTTTCTGTCTTTGGTGCAGGCATTTCTGTGATTGCCTTGATATTTTCGGAGTCTACCTCTATTCCGCCCATTCCTACTGTATGACCAAGTAATTTCCCTGATGTCACCCCAAACACACATTTCTTAGGGTTTAGCCGCAGGTTGTATCTGTCAAATCTCTGAAGAAACCTTTCCAGTGCTTCAATATGCCCAACCCTTGTCTCTGATTTCACCATCATGTCATCCACATACACCTCAATCTCTTTGTGCATCAAGTCGTGGAAAATGTAGTGGCCATCCGCTGATAGGTAGCCCCCGCATTTTTAAGTCCAAACGGCATACCTTGTAACAATAAGTACCCCACTCGGTAACAAATGCTGTCTTGTGTTTATCTTCCTCAGCCATGAGAACCTGATTGTAACCTGAAAATCCATCTGCAAATGAATACATAGCAGACAAAGCCGCACTATCAACCAGAACATCTATGTGCAGCAGAGGAAAATCATCTTTCGGACAAGCCTTGTTGAGATCTCTGTAGTCTACACACATTCTGACCTTCCCATCTTTCTTCGGTACCCCGGCACTATATTAGCCAACCACTCTGGATATTTTACTACTTCCAGGAACCCCACATCTACTGTTTCTTACTTCCTCCTCTCTGACTTTCTCAGCCATTCTGGTCTCATCCGTCGGAGTTTCTGTTTTACTGGCCTCATATTCGGATAAGTTGGTATTGTGTCCTGGGCAATGTTTCTGTCTACCCTAAGCATGTCCTCATAGGACCAAGCAAATACTTTGGCATATCTGACCAACACTTCTTCCAGTTTCTTCTCCTCTCTCTCTTCAGGGGTAACTTCACTTGCAATCAGAATTTCCTTGGGGTTCTCAAGTGTACCCAAGTTAAATGCAGTAGTTCTGGCCGAACTGATATCAAATATGCTTGATTCGTGCAGAGTAAATGGAAATGACTCAGGCAAGTAAGCAAAAGAAATGTCTTTATTATTGGATAATGAGGAGGTACATTCAAACAAATCAGGAAGGTAAATGTCTTCATCATCTATAGACACTTCTTCCTCTGCAATCAGGTCTTCCTCAGGCTTTTCATCCTCTCCCAGAGTCAGGCTCTCCAACTTCATCAATTCTTCCCTCCAATTCTCTATTTCCACAGCTTCTTTAATCAGCGGTTTCTCACCCAACAAATCCTGGAAGATCTCAAATCCAGGTACCACAATCCCATTAACTTCCACAGGTTCAGGCTCCCCTTGATATCCTGAAGCTTTCACAAAACATTCCATCAGTTTCAGGCTCTTTTTTTCTTGACCTTTGGCTTTTTTCTTCATCAGACTTATACCCCAAACCTTTTCGAGTGGTCTGTCCTCTGAAATCTGGTAACTTTGAACCTTCACCCGGTTCAAACTTCATTTTCTCATGATCCTAGCCACCCTAGGATCCACCCATTCCTCAAAAGTAGCTGACACCTGAAACCTTGTGAAAGGTTGTATCTCCAAGGCAGCCACGACAATATCTACCTCAGCCCGGATAGTAACAACTTCTCCCTCATACGGGAACTTGATCATCTGGTGCAAAGTGGAAGGCACACCCCCAAGTTTGTGAAACCAAGGCCTTCCCAACAATAAGGCAAAAGTGGCTGGGATGTCCAGTACTGTAAACTCGACTTCATCTTCAATAGGGCCTACCTTGACCATAGCCACAAAGGTACCTTCAACTCCCCTTTTACTGTCATCATAAGCCTTAATAGTCATACTGGAGGGGTCCAAGTCTGTTGCTTTCATACCCAATCTTGCCAGAATTTTCAACGGGCACACATTGATGGATGAACTGTCATCCACCATTACACATGAAGTTCTCTCGCCCCTCACCTCGGCCATGATAAATAAAGGTCTGTTATGATTTCTTCCCTCCGCCGAGAGTTCATCCTCAGAAAAAGATATCTGCAAGGCTTCTTTCTGAACTGACCCAACAAACATTGCAGGGTTGGCGTCTTCCGATACCACAATCTTGCTCAAGGCCTCAACCATAGCCTGCCTATGCTCCCGAGATGCACATAACAGTTCCCAGATACTCACTTGTGCTCTAGTCTTCCTCAATTGCCTCAGCACTATATCCCCTTCAGTGTTTTCTGCATTCTCAACCACTTCTCTACCATCCGTCAAAACTTCCTTACCCTTCTCCGCCACATCATTGTAAAAACGACCACTGCGCGTCATTCCCCTTACTTCTTCCTCGTCACTGCTAGAGAAATCAAGCCAAAAGTTTTTCCCCTGCTCAGTCTCATCTTCACTAGCACTATCCCAGATTCCCAGGCAAAAGGCTTGAGGGTGAAAGGATTTCAGGACAAGGTCTTCTGGGAGGCCAGAATTGATCATATAGGCTGGTGGTGGTACGACACGGTAATTGGGTAAGGGGTTTCTGTGTGTGTTAGGCTGTTCTGTTTCTGGGTCAGGTATTTTCTTGGAGTCTATCAGGTCTTGGATTTCATGGCGGAGTCGGGCACAATTGTCAGTGTCATGGCCCTTTTGTTGGTGAAAGTGACAGTAAAGGCTTAGGTTATAATGTGATGGTAGGGGATTGGGTAATGGTTTCTCTTCCAAGGGTTTTAAGAGCCCTTGCCTCTTCAGTTTCTCTAGCACCTTGGACAGGGGCCTTCCCAAGTTGGAGAACTGCCGGTTCCGGATAGCGGCAATCTCAGCAGAAACAGGCTTTGCTCCCGATGTTCCCCCAATGGGCCTCTTGTTCAAACCATAGAATTTTCTATTATCGGCCTCTTCTTCCTCAATATCCATGACAGTTTCCCTCAACTGCCGAAAGTCTACAATCATGGAGGTCATCCTCCTCAACTTGCTGTAAATGGAGGGCTTGGTGCCCTTGATAATCATCTTAATCTGATTCTTCTCAGAAGGCCTAGTCTGCATCTTCAATAACTGACCCCTCCACCGGTCCACGTACTATTTAAAACTCTCCTCCGATTTCTGCTTAACATTCTCCAGATCGCGGAGTGACAGATCGATCTCTCGGTCAGTGACATACTGCTTCAGGAAAGCATCCGCCAACTCTCCCCAATCTTCCTTCACTTTCTTCTCCAAACTGTGGTACCACACCACGGGAGATCCCTCAAGCGACATTCCAAACATTTTCTGCACTTGGCGCTGAGATAAGCCAACTGAACTCATAACTGATACAAACTGTCGGAGATGCACCCTCGGATCCCCATTCCCGTTAAACTTAGCCATATCAGGCATCTTGAACTGTGCCGGCAACTGTTCCTCAAAAGTCAGTGTGTCATAATCCAGTAGATCCTCATTCTTACCCATCATCTTGCGGGTAACCGACTTAACCTGATCCCGAAGTTTCCGTAACTCTGCCTAAGACCCAGATACTCTGCCTGCTGCATACTCTGCCATATCATCATCAAAAGCGGAGGTATCATCCCCCAATCTGTTCGAAGATTCCTCTTGCCTCACATCCCCAGAATTAACCCCGACACGAGACCCATCTATACCAACCATAGCAGTAGTCAAAGCTTGCAACTGTTCAGTGATCTTGGAGAGACCGTTCTCTAACTGATCCATACGGGACACCTCATTATCGGATTCACTCATACTTGTTCTTTTAGTGAGTCTTGTCCATTCTCTAACCCAAACGGTATCTATGTTGTCTTTTTGAGACATAGATAGTGTTAACATGATATATGTATGCATGAGGTGCATGAGATGCATGTAGCATATATAACATATCAATTTAAAATTTTCAAACAAATCGGCCCGTTACTATTTTCACATGGTAAATGGTTTAAATATTTTATTTAATATCTAATGTTTAATTTAATTAAATTGGGATGTGTTTTATGGGCTTTGGGGGGCTAATTGGGCTGGGGTGCGAGGCTAGCAGCAAAACCAGAAACACCGACGCCGTTCGAATGCCAATTCGAACGCTACACGAACGTCCGCAATCTGCCTGACTTTCGAACGAAGTAACGAACGCAGCACTAACGAAGATAGTGAACTTGTGAAATGAACTTGATGACGTACTTATTCTGAATTTCCCCTTCCGACCTCCGTTTCCCGCAATATCCTTAGCTAAAAAGGTAGTGCCTCCAACTGAGACTCATCATCGGGTTTCACATGCGAAAATGCAATGTCTACAGTCGCCCCCACTTTGATGGGACTTGTGCAGTGTGTGACTTTGAACAATCCTATCAAAGTTATGCAATGCATTTTCACTTACCTGGCTCGGCTGCTGCCTCGAGCTGAGTTGGTGCTGCAACGGACCTCGATCCTGGGACGCATCCCAATAACTGCATCCGACAACGGGGGCACCTCGACCCTGGGCACCTCGACCCAATACCGCTGATAATAGGGACCTCGCCCTCGAACTGATGATGTAGTGGGTACCTCGACCCGGAACTACAACTGACACGGGGGTACCTCGACCCTGGGCACCTCGACCCAACACCACTGACTATAGGGACCTCGCCGTCGAACTGATGATGTAGTGGGTACCTCGACCCTGGGCACCTCGACCCGGAACTACAACTGACAACGGGGGCACCTCGACCGTGGGCACCTCGACCCAACACCGCTGACTATAGGGACCTCGCCCTCGAACTGATGATGTGTGGCCCGACAATACTGCTTCCATTCCATAGACCAAAGAGTAAGGTGTGGCCCATGTTGCTGTTCTTACTGATGTTCTGTACCCCCACAAAGCATACGGTAATTTCTCGGCCCAATCTCTGCAGTTTTCTGTCATCTTCGCTAGAATCGTCTTTATAGTCTTGTTGGCTGCCTCAACTGCCCCGTTTGCTTGCGGCCTGTACGGTGATGACTTGTGGTGGCCTATCCCATACCTCTGTAACATTGCCTTCGTCTCTCCTTGAAACTGGACCCCGTTGTCTGTCACAACGTGATGCGGCATACCATACCGACAAATGAGGTTCCGAGTTATAAACTTTGCCATATGCTTTGCTGTAACATTACGGAATGATTCGGCTTCCACCCACTTCGAGAAGTAATCTACCGCCACTACTATGAAGCGATGCCCATTTGATGCATTCGGTCGAATTTCCCCAATCATATCAATCCCCCATGCTGAGAAAGGCCACGGCTCTGACAACCCGTGCAACTCTGTGTGCGGTAAGTGATTCAAATTACCATGTGCTTGACAGTCATGACAATGCTTTACCATCTTTGCGCAGTCTATTTCCATGGTTGACCAATAAAAACCTTGTCTCACTATCTTGCGGGACAGATTCAACCCGTTCATGTGCGGACCACATACCCCGGCGTGTATCTCTTCCATTACATGCTGAGCTTCCTCTTTTCTCAAACACTTCAACTGAATACCGTTTGCCTGCCTATTGTACAGTTCCCCTTTCAAAATCACATACTGGGAAGCTAACTTCTGAATGGCTATTCTGTCTTTTCTGCCTGCCCCTTCCGGGAGTTCACCATGTTCCAGATACCTCTGAATGTCATAATACCAAGGTTTATCATCGTCAACCTCAACTTCCAGAATTCTTTCTATCTCATAAACAACTTACTTGCTGTTGTCAATATCAACGGTCTCATCACTAACTTTTCTGGATTTTCCCAAGTCGCTGCCAGTGTAGCCAATGCATCTGCCATCTGATTCTCTTCTCTCGGTAAGTGCTGAAACTTACACTCGGGGATAACTTGTGCCACTTTCTGAGGTGAAAGAGGTAAGGCTTCAACCGTTCTTCTTTCAATTCCCATTCTCCTCGCATCTGCTGGACTACCAACATAGAATCTCCGTAGACTTCCACACTTCCGGCCTTCAAGGCTATCAATGCTGTCAAACCAAAAGCACATGCTTCATACTCGGCCATGTTATTAGTCACTCTGAATGTCAACCTCTTGGCCAAAGGCAAAGTCTCTCCCTCGGGGGTCACTATCACGATCCCGATTCCGGCTCCCTTGTAATTCACTGCTCCGTCAAAGTACATCTTCCATCTCTGAACTGTTATTGCTTGGATCTCTTCATCTGGAAATTCAAACTTATACTGATCCCCCTCAACAGGTTGCATTGCCAGAAACTCTGCTACTGCTCGCCCTTTGATCACTTTGGAGGTGAGATACTCAATGTCAAACTCTGTCAGCAATACCAACCATCTGCCCAATTTTCCCACTAGTGAAGGCACCGAATGAAGATACTTCAGATGATTTTCCTTTGCCACTATCTGGATTTTGTAAGACTGGAAATAATGTCGCAACTTTCTGGAAGCACATACCACTGCAAGACAGATCTTCTCAACTTCTTGATACCGAGCCTCATACGGAAGCATCTTCTTACTCAGATAATAGACTGCATTTTCTACCCCTGTCTCATCTGCCTGTACCATCATTGCCCCCAGTGCTTCTGATTCTATAGCCAAATACAATATCAAAGGTATACCCGGTCTCGGAGGTTTCAATACAGGTGGCTTTACCAAGTACTCTCTGATTCTGTCGAAGGCGGTCTGACACTGTTCATTCCATCTCACTGGCTGATCATTTCTCAACAGTTTGAAGATAGGCTCACATACCGATGTCAACTTAGCAATGAACCGACTGATGTACTGAATCTTCCCCAAGAATGCTCTAACTTCTTTTTCTGTCTTTGGTGCAGGCATTTCTGGGATTGCCTTGATATTTTCGGAGTCTACCTCTATTCCGCCCATTCCTACTGTATGACCAAGCAATTTCCCTGATGTCACCCCAAACACACATTTCTTAGGGTTTAGCCGCAGGTTGTATCTGTCAAATCTCTGAAGAAACCTTTCCAGTGCTTCAATATGCCCAACCCTTGTCTCTGATTTCACCATCATGTCATCCACATACACCTCAATCTCTTTGTGCATCAAGTCGTGGAATAATGTAGTGGCCATCCGCTGATAGGTAGCCCCCGCATTTTTAAGTCCAAACGGCATAACCTTGTAACAATAAGTACCCCACTCGGTAACAAATGCTGTCTTGTGTTTATCTTCCTCAGCCATGAGAACCTGATTGTAACCTGAAAATCCATCTGCAAATGAATACATAGCAGACAAAGCCGCACTATCAACCAGAACATCTATGTGCAGCAGAGGAAAATCATCTTTCGGACAAGCCTTGTTGAGATCTCTGTAGTCTACACACATTCTGACCTTCCCATCTTTCTTCGGTACCGGCACTATATTAGCCAACCACTCTGGATATTTTACTACTTCCAGGAACCCCACATCTATCTGTTTCTTAACTTCCTCTCTGACTTTCTCAGCCCATTCTGGTCTCATCCGTCGGAGTTTCTGTTTTACTGGCCTTATATTCGGATAAGTTGGTATTGTGTCCTGGGCAATGTTTCTGTCTACCCTAGGCATGTCCTCATAGGACCAAGCAAATACTTTGGCATATCTGACCAACACTTCTTCCAGTTTCTTCCTCTCTTCAGGGGTAACTTCACTTGCAATCAGAATTTCCTTGGGGTTCTCAAGTGTACCCAAGTTAAATGCAGTAGTTCTGGCCGAACTGATATCAAATATGCTTGATTCGTGCAGAGTAAATGGAAATGACTCAGGCAAGTAAGCAAAAGAAATGTCTTTATTATTGGATAATGAGGAGGTACATTCAAACAAATCAGGAAGGTAAATGTCTTCATCATCTATAGACACTTCTTCCTCTGCAATCAGGTCTTCCTCAGGCTTTTCATCTCCCAGAGTCAGGCTCTCCAACTTCATCAATTCTTCCTCCCAATTCTCTGTTTCCACAGCTTCTTTAATCAGCGGTTTCTCACCAACAAATCCTGGAAGATCTCAAATCCAGGTACACAATCCCATTAACTTCCACAGATTCAGGCTCCCCTTGATATCCTGAAGCTTTCACAAAACATTCCATCAGTTTCAGGCCATTTTTCTTGACCTTTGGCTTTTCTTCATCAGACTTATACCCCAAACCTTTTCGAGTGGTCTGTCCTCTGAAATCTGGTTCTTGACCTTTGGCTTTTCTTCATCAGACTTATACCCCAAACCTTTTCGAGTGGTCTGTCCTCTGAAATCTGGTAACTTTGAACCTTCACCCGGTTCAAACTTCATTTTTCTCATGATCCTAGCCACCATAGGATCCACCCATTCCTCAAAAGTAGCTGACACCTGAACCTTGTTGAAAGGTTGTATCTCCAAGGCGGCCACGACAATATCTACCTCAGCCCGGATAGTAACAACTTCTCCCTCATACGGGAACTTGATCATCTGGTGCAAAGTGGAAGGCACACCCCCAAGTTTGTGAAACCAAGGCCTTCCCAACAATAAGGCAAAAGTGGCTGGGATGTCCAGTACTGTAAACTTGACTTCATCTTCAATAGGACCTCCTACTGACCATAGCCACAAAGGTACCTTCAACTCCCCTTTTACTGTCATCATAAGCCTTAATAGTCATACTGGAGGGGTCCAAGTCTGCTGCTTTCATACCCAATCTTGCCAGAATTTTCAACGGGCACACATTGATGGATGAACTGTCATCCACCATTACACATGAAGTTCTCTCGCCCATCACCTCGGCCCTGATAAATAAAGGTCTGTTATGATTTCTTCCCTCCCCCGGGAGTTCATCCTCAGAAAAAGATATCTGCAAGGCTTCTTTCTGAACTGACCCAACAAACATTGCAGGGTTGGCGTCTTCCGATACCACAATCTTGCTCAAGGCCTCAACCATAGCCTGCTATGCTCCCGAGATGCAATAAAATTCCCAGATACTCACTTGTGCTCTAGTCTTCCTCAATTGCCTCAGCACTATATCCCCCTCAGTGTTTTCTGCATTCTCAACCACTTCTCTACCATCCGTCAAACTTCCTTACCCTTCTCCGCCACATCATTGTAAAAAACGACCACTGCGCGTCATTCCCCTTACTTCTTCCTCGTCACTGCTAGAGAAATCAAGCCAAAAGTTTTTCCCCTGCTCAGTCTCATCTTCACTAGCACTTCCCAGATTCCCAGGCAAAAAGGCTTGAGGGTGAAAGGATTTCAGGACAAGGTCTTCTGGGAGGCCAGAATTGATCATATAGGCTGGTGGTGGTACGACACGGTAATTGGGTAAGGGGTTTCTGGTGTGTTAGGCTGTTCTGTTTCTGGGTCAGGTATTTTCTTGGAGTCTATCGGGTCTTGGATTTCATGGCGGAGTCGGGCACAATTGTCAGTGTCATGGCCCTTTTGTTGGTGAAAGTGACAGTAAAAGTAAATGCTTAGGTTATAATGTGATGGTAGGAGATTGGGTAATGGTTTGGCTTCCAAGGGTTTTAAGAGCCATTGCCTCTTCAGTTTCTCTAGCACCTTGGACAGGGGCCTTCCCAAGTTGGAGAACTGCCGGTTCCGGATAGCGGCAATCTCAGCAGAAACAGGCTTTGCTCCCGATGTTCCCCCAATGGGCCTCCTGTTCAGACCATATAATTTTCTATTCTCGGCCTCTTCTTCCTCAATATCCATGACAGTTTCCCTCAACTGCCGAAAGTCTGCAATCATGGAGGTCATCCTCCTCAACTTGTTGTAAATGGAGGGCTTGGTGCCCTTGATAATCATCTTAATCTGATTCTTCTCAGAAGGCCTAGTCTGCATCTTCAATAACTGACCTCTCCACCGGTCCACGTACTCTTTAAAACTCTCCTCCGATTTCTGCTTAACATTCTCCAGATCGCGGAGTGACAGATCGATCTCTAGGTCAGTGACATACTGCTTCAGGAAAGCATCCGCCAACTCTCTCCAATCTTCCTTCATTTTCTTCTCCAAACTGTGGTACCACACCACGGGAGATCCCTCGAGCGACATTCCAAACATTTGCTGCACTTGGCGCTGAGATAAGCCAACTGAACTCATAACTGATACAAACTGTCGGAGATGCACCCTCGGATCCCCATTCCCGTTAAACTTAGCCATATCAGGCATCTTGAACTGTGCCGGCAACTGTTCCTCAAAAGTCAGTGTGTCATAATCCAGTAGATCCTCATTCTTACCCCTCATCTTGCGGGTAACCGACTTAACCTGATCCCGAAGTTTCTGTAACTCTGCCTGAGACCCAGATACTCTGCCTGCTGCATACTCTGCCATATCATCATCAAAAGCGGGGGTATCATCCCCCAATCTGTTCGGAGATTCCTCTTGCCTCACATCCCCAGAATTAACCCCGACACGAGACCCAGCTATACCAGCCATAGCAGTAGTCAAAGCTTGCAACTGTTCAGTGATCTTGGAGAGACCGTTCTCTAACTGATCCATACGGGACACCTCATTATCGGATTCACTAATACTTGTTCTTTTAGTGAGTCTTGTCCCTTCTCTAACCCAAACGGTATCTATGTGTCTTTTTGAGACATAGACAGTGTTAACATGATATATGTATGCATGAGGTGCATGAGATGCATGTAGCATATATAACATATCAATTTAAAATTTTCAAACAAATCGGCCCGTTACTAATTTAGAATTTTTCGGGCTAATTGTCATAGGAGTGAACTCATCCCGGTTTAAATGGCCCAACAAGTTCATCTTATGACAAGGAGCCCAACTAAATCCAAATGGTAATGTTCCGAACACAAGCACAAAGTGGCCCATCAACACTTAGACGCCTTTGGCCCAATAGTCATGAAATACGTTCTTGTCCCAGTTTAAATGGCCCAACAAGCCCATATCCCATGACAAATGGTCCAAATGGATCCAAACGACAATGTTCCCAGACACACAAGCATAGAAGAAAGATAATGCAAACATAACATAATAATTTCTAGATAATGGCCCATCAACATTTCAGAAGCTTTGGGCCTAATAGTCATAATGAGTACGAACTCACCCCCAGTTTAAATGGCCCAGCAAGTCCGCATTTCTGACAATAGTCCAATTGCATCCAATATGAGGAGAGGATCAGCACAATAATACTCAAGGAAATAATTTGTTACTTTAGCCAACCCGGTCTATGGGTGGTTAGCAAGAGTATAGACAAAGGCTCTCGCCGGCGAAGGATGGCCCACAACTAGGTCTCCCCACTCAAGGGTTCGAGCGACCAAGTGAGCGCACCCTTTTTTATACACTAAGGTACGTGCCAATGAGCTATAGTGTGTGACGGACTGTCAAATGGATTTCCCGTTGTAGATTCCCCAGAGGGAAGGTGGAGCGAGGCTCACTTAAATACCCAAGCCTCTTAGGCTCTTATCGTTTGGTGTCAGGAATAAACAACGAGTCCTCCAAATTAGTCCATCACAAAAGGCTACAAGTAGATGGCTATCTAGGTGCCTTCACAGCTTTCCTTCTAGAAAGGTAGTGAATGAAGGAAGACACCAAACCATTACCTAGCCTCAAAATGCCTTTGATTAAACCCCCACTTTATCCACTATAGACACGGTCAATTAAAACATAAATCCAAGCATTACAAAAGACAATATTTCGGGGCCGATTCTCTATCTCCAGTGGAGTCGCCAGACTGTGAGACACAAAAACTGGACGACGCATGTTGTCCTAGGCTCGCGGCCTAGTTGGGAGTACGGAGTAGCCACGAGGGACTAAACCGGAGAGTAATGGAGTCGCCACCCGGTGTGAACCGGGAAATGAGATTTAAGGCCGCACTCACCCCTCGCAAGGGAAGACCTCAAACCGTTGGGTTCGGAATGGTCCCTTACTTATGTCACTTGTAATAAAAGGATTTATGTAATAATTTAATCAGGCTTAAATACACTTATTACCAAGAGTATCATGCTTCTAAATTCACATATACAAAATAAAAACTCATACAACATTTCACATATATCTCACATCTAAGATTGCATGCTTGAAATACCTCAAAGTAACAACGAACATACAAATTCATTTATCATATCATGTTCAGGAAAACACAAGCATACATATTAACCATACAAGCATACGTGTGAGCACTTTTCAAGTGATACGTGGAATTGTATCCCAAGTACAGACCACACTACCGTCCATTCGGAATCGGCTATGGAATTTATGTCTGGGTTTCCATCCGATATACCACAGAAATAATACTCCGAAGTCATCATGACATAGGTATATGATGTATAATTGTAATGCGTTAAATCAAGACTAAGCAAATGATGCAACCAGTGGAATAAAACATGCTTTTCATTATGATGTGCACAAAGATAAGAATGACTATATGGAGTTTCATCAAAAAAATCACCTAAGAAACAATTATACATGGCATGTGATGAATATGTCTCAGTTCAGTGTTGTTCGGTCGTGTAGCGTTCGTAAACGCGTTCGAACGGTAAAGAGAAGGTTCGCGTTCGTATGGCGTTTGATAACGCGTTCGAACGGAATCAGACCTGATGCATGATAAGACTAAGAAAGTGCGTGTGCGTTCACGTAGCGTTCGAGAATGCATTCGAACGGTAAACAGAAGGTTCGCGTTCGTGTAGCGTTTGATAACGCGTTTCGAACGTAACCAGACCTGATGCATGATGAGACTAAGGAGGTGCGTGTGCTTTCATGTAGCGTTTGAAAACACGTTCGAACGGTAAACAGAAGGTTCACGTTCGTATGGCGTTTGAGAACGCGTTCAAACGGAACCAGACCTGATGCATGCAACATAAAAAATAAAAAAACAATGTCAAGCTCAGCATGTCCGATTGAACGTACTTGCGTTCAACCGAACACACATCAATCGGCGGGTAAAGTAAAGTATCGTGTAAAAGGGCTTCAACCCTTCCCCATAAGGGATCTTTCACTTTCCACTTACTAAGCCCATACGCTCGATTGAATCATACATAAATAAGCAACATGCGAATTCAAGTAACGAAAAATAGATAAATCAATCCAACATGAAACAAAAGAAGGTGCCGTTTACTCAAGTGGTACGTGGAGTTGTATCCCAAGTACAGACCGCACTACCGTCCATTCAGATTCGGCTACGGAATTTACGTCTGGGTTTCCATCCTATATACCACAAGAGACGACACTCTTCCATTTTATTCCACAGCCACAACATACAACATCTCATAATTCATGCATATTTATCTACTCAAGGGCCACAACATGCATTTCAACATGACAATCGTACAAGCAATATTTAATAAGTAATACAAAAAAAC
This sequence comes from Zanthoxylum bungeanum, assembly GCA_019454045.1. NCBI lineage: Eukaryota > Viridiplantae > Streptophyta > Magnoliopsida > Sapindales > Rutaceae > Zanthoxylum > Zanthoxylum bungeanum. Next base: position 36,340 of record SKCR01043496.1, read on the forward strand.
GAGTGTGAAAGATACCCTCAGGTCTAACCTTTTAAGCTATCTCTCGGACTCGCGTTTCACGAAGATCGAAAGGGGGAAAGCTCCGCAACTTTTCTGGTTCACTGGTTTGCCTTTTCCTTCGCTGTTTTGCCACTCAAGCTACTATTTCGACTCCGTTTTACTGCTGTTTCCTTGTGGTTTTCCTGCCGTTTCCTTGTGGTTCTGCTGCCGTTTCCTCTGTATTTTCTGCTTACTGTTTCAGGTATTGTTTTTGGTGTTTTAGGCTACTGTTTTTGACGTAGTTTACCGCTGTTTTAAGGTGATTTTGGGCTGCTGTGTTTGGTGTGGTTTTCGGTGATGATATGGGGTGTGAATGGCTACTGTATTTTCGGTAATATGAAGGTGTTGGAGGGCTTGTTGTTTTCGGTAATGTGAGGGTGGGGGTGAAGAGAATTGTTTGTTATTTCTCCTGTGATTTGCGTGTAATGTCTAGGGTTTCTTGCTGTAATTTTCGTGTGAGTTGTGTGTATTAGCTAGAGAGAGCTTTTTTTTGTGTGAATGAGCTAGGGGCCTCCATGTCTTGGTTAGGGGTTGTTTATATAGAGAAGGGCTAGGGTTTCACCTTGTCTCAAGGAAGGGATTTGGTGCATTAAAGAGAGATATGATTTGGTGTTGAGCAGGAAAGTCAAAAGATTGAGGGGGGGACAAATCTTGGCTAGATTAGGAATACAATATTTTTAATTGGTTATGATTGATTTTAATCTAGTATGACATCTTTTTAATTTAGTATGTGATTTGTTTAGTTAGGAAGTTAAAATATTTGATTTATCTTAATTAGGTATGATTATATTTTATGTTTTATTTAATTGGTAAATGGTTTAAATATTTTATTTAATATCTAATGTTTAATTTAATTAAATTGGGATGTGTTTTATGGGCTTTGGGGGGCTAATTGGGCTGGGGTGCGAGGCTAGCAGCAAAACCAGAAACACCGACGCCGTTCGAACGCCAATTCGAATGCTACAACGAACGTCCGCAATCTGCCTGACGTTCGAACGAAGTAACGAACGCAGCACTAACGAAGACAGTGTGAACTTGTGAAATGAACTTGATGACGTACTTATTCTGAATTTCCCCTTCCGACCTCCGTTTCCCGCAATATCCTTAGCTAAAAAGATAGTGCCTCCAACTGAGACTCATCATCGGGTTTCACATGCGAAAATGCAATGTCTACACTCTTGACCTCCATTCATAGATCATTCACATTAAACACAACAACACACACAAAGTAACCATTAGCAAAAACAACCACAACCCAATAAACAACACCCACAAGACTGTGAGGATTACTGCATAGCCAAAGACGATAAGAAGCTACGAAACATGTAAACAAAAAACCCACTACAAAAAACCAGCGTACAACTTTCCCCCAAAAAACCTCACGAGTAGTCATCGTTATTGTATAAGGAGAGCTAGACATAATGGAAATTGAGAGAAGATTTGAAGGGGAGTGAAAATGAATAGAGCACATTCTCCACTCAATTTGGCTCTTTTTATATACAAATAATGAGGGCGTTCTCGAAACATTTTTTACAAAAAATTAGAAATAAAAAAATTACGTGCAATAATTTCTTATAAAAATATTTATAATCTCTTTATGTGGAATGTGCACTTTTTTTTTTGAAATTGTTGGATTTAAGTGGATCGGGTAAAACCTCCGATCGTCCCAAGTTTTTAAAAGAAACACAATCATTGAATTCGAATTCAGGACTTGAAGGTTAGATTATGAACCCTACACCACCAAACTATTTCCGGAGATAAAAATATTTTTTACGCCAAAAACATTTTTTATGTGGACTGTGTACTGTTGACATATACATGTTTTTATATGTATATGATAAGATAAAAGGGCAAAAAAAATAACGAAAAATGTGTTATCATAATCCTTAAAAACAATAGATGATTTGTTTTCAGCTACATTTGACAGAGAATATTTTTTACAAACTGCACGGTCTGCATCTGCATTTTAGGTGGCCACGATTTGGGGAAAAATAGATGGAACAAATAATAAAGCAACACATGTAGTGATTTTTGAAAGTAGAATAGAGAAACATCTTGCACAAATAAAACTAGAAGCTTAAAATTGTAATAAGTAGTCAAACACATAATTAATTAATATCAGTAATAGTTATATGGCTTATTAACATATCTTGTATAATATCAGTTACTCACATATCTTGTATAATATAAACGTAAAAAGAAGAAGAAAAAAAGAAAAACACGAATCTGAATTAACTGATATTTTTCCTACAAAATATTTTACGTTTATATTATACAAGATATGTGAGTAAGTAATATAACTGATATGCTTCATGATGATAATAAAAATAATTCACTAAGGACGTACAGATTGAAGAAAGAGATTGAAATGCAAGCATTTTTATAACATCAACACGCCTATCATTATTGAAGCACATTAATATTATTAAGCCGATGACTTGCATCCCCAAAGCAATTTGAAACCAAATACACCTTGTAGAGACGATCTTGAGCCCCCTATTTATCACTATAATCTGTTTAAAAACGTAGACTATTGACCTCCCTTCATAGATCTTATTTACAACACAACAACACACACAAAGTAACCATTAGCAAAAACAACCACAACCCAATAAACAACACCCACAAGACTGTGAGGATTACTGCGTAGCCAAAGACGATAAGAAGCTACGAAACATGTAAACAAAAAACCCACTACAAAAAACCAGCGTACAACTTTTCCCCAAAAAACCTCACGAGTAGTCATCGCTATTGTATAAGGAGAGCTAGACATAATGGAAATGGAGAGAAGATTTGAAGGGGAGTGAAAATGAATAGAGCACATTCTCCACTCAATTTGGCTCTTTTTATATACAAATAATGAGGGCGTTCTCGAAACATTTTTTACAAAAAATTAGAAATAAAAAAATTACGTGCAATAATTTCTTATAAAAATATTTATAATCTCTTTATGTGTAATGTGCACTTTTTTTTTTTGAAATTGTTGGATTAAGTGGATCGGTCGGGTAAAACCTCCGATCGTCCCAAGTTTTTAAAAGAAACACAATCATTGAATTCGAATTCAGGACTTGAAGGTTAGATTATGAACCCTACACCACCAAACTATTTCCGGAGATAAAATAATCTTACGCCAAAAATATTTCTTATGTGGACTGTGTACTGTAGACATATACATGTTTTTATATGTATATGATAAGATAAAAGGGCAAAAAAATAACGAAAATGTGTTATCATAATCCTTAAAAACAAGAGATAATTTGTTTTCAGATACACTTGATAGAGAATATTTTTACATACCGCACGGTCTGCACCTGCATTTTAGGCGGCCACGATTTGGGGAAAAAAATGAGATAGAACAAATAATAAAGCAACACATGTAGTGATTTTTGAAAGTATAATAGAGAAACATCTTGCACAAATAATACTAGTAGCTTAAAATTGTAATAAGTAGTCAAACACATCATTAATTAATATCAGTAATAGTTATATTGCTTACTAACATATCTTGTATAATATCAGTTACTCACATATCTTGTATAATATAAACGTAAACAGAAGAAGAAAAAAAGAGAAACACTAATCCGAGTTAACTGATATTTTTCTTACAAAATATTTTACGCTTATATTATACAAGATATGTGTGTAAGTAATATAACTGAGATGCTTCATGATGATAATAAAAATAATTCACTAAGGACGTACAGATTGATGAAAGAGATTGAAATGCAAGCATTTCTATAACATCAACACGCCGATCATTATTTAAGCAAATTAATATTATTAAACCGATGACTTGCATCCCCAAAACAATTTGAAACCAAATACACATTTTATAGACGATCTTGAGCCCCCTATTTATCACTATAATCCTTTTAAAAACGTAGACTATTGACCTCCCTTCATAGATCACATTTACAACACAACACACACAAAGTAACCATTAGCAAAAAAAACCACAACCCAATAAACAACACCCACAAGACTGTGAGGATTAGTGCGTAGCCAAAGACGATAAGAAGCTGCGAAACATATAAGCAAATAACCCACTACAAAAAACCAGTCTACAACTTATCCCCAACAAACCTCACGAGTAGTCATCGCCATTGTATCAAAAGAGCTAGACATCATGGAAATGAAGTTAAGATTTGAAGGGGAGTGAAAATGAAGAGAGCACATTCTCCACTCAATTTGGCTTTTTATATATACAAACATTTAGGGCATTCTCGAAACATTTTTTTACAAAAAATCAGACATAAAAAATATTACGTGCAATAATTTCTTATAAAAATATTTATAATCTCTTTATGTGGAATGTGCACTTTTTTTTTTTGAAATTGTTGGAAATTCTATCGTCAAATCATCCCTTTAGGATTTAATTGGATCAGGTAAAACCTCCAATCGTTCCTAATTTTTAAAAGAAACTAAATTATTGAATTGAATTCAGGACTTGAAGGTTAGATTATGAACCCTACACCACCAAACTTTTTCCGGACGCCAAAAACATTTTTTATGTGGACTGTGTACTGTAGACATATACATGTTTTTATATATATATGATAAGATAAAAATGTAAGAAAAAAAGAAGGAAAAATGTGTCTTCACTAAAGACGTACAGATTGAAGAAATAGATTGAAATGCAAGTATTTCTATAACATCAACACGCCTATCATTATTGAATCCCATTAATATTATTAAGCCGATGACTTGTATCCCGGGATGACTAAACTCTCCATATAGTCGGAGTGGGGAGATTCAGAGAACTACGATTGGCTTGATCCCAACTTAGGGTACGTAGGCAGTCATACAAATGCAGCCAGGGGTGGATTCTTTGGAGGATCCGGATTTGGATGATTAATGGTCGGCTCAGATTTTGAGGAAATCTTCACCGATGAGGAGATTTGTTGAATTGAAACAGCACATCATGCAACATGCAGAAGACGTGTGCGCCGAAAGCAAGGCAGACGTGTGAAGGCTTTGGCAGCCAACTCATGCAACGCGTGAAGCAAAACGTGTTGAACAGTGCACACGTTTTGTTTCACTATAAATATGAGCTTTAGGATCATTGTTATAGTATCCCAGTAATCCCAAACGTGAGAGTATTAGAGAGTAAAGTGGTGTGAGAGTTTTTTGTAAAGCTTGGGTTATAAAACTTTGTAATTCTTTTGTGAGTAATATAAAAGAAGAGTTTTCTCTCCAATCACCTCTATTATTGTGTGTTTAATCACAACAAGTGGGATTTCAGTTTCAGTAGCCTTTGCTGTCAATAACAATTAATGCAAACTGCAGGCGGCGCGAGTCTTTTAATTTGTTGTTTTCTGTTTTTCGTGTGTGCCTATAATAAGAAATATCATGCCTTTCCTTGAAAAACTAGATAACCTCCTAATCGAGAAGGATTTAAATAATATAATATCATATGTTTACTACTTTTACCTTAATTAAACACTCTCATTTCACTTTTCTATTTCCTTTAAACACTAAAACTTTCATTTCTTAGTGATTTGTGTTTAATTAACCGAAATTCCTTCTTTATAACTCATATATTTCATGATGATAATACAAATAATTCACAAAAGACGTACAGATTGAAGAAATAGATTGAAATGCTAGCATTTCTATAACATCAACACGCCTATCATTATTGAAGCACATTAATATTATTAAGCCGATGACTTGCATCCCCAATGCAATTTGAAACCATTATAAAAAACACAACAACACACACAAAGTAACCATTAGCAAAAACAACCACAACACAATAAACAACACCCACAAGACTGTGAGGATTAGTGCGTAGCCAAAGACGATAATAAGCTGCGAAACATGTAAACAAATAACCCACTACAAAAACCTAGCGTACAACTTTTCCCCAAAAAACCTCACGATTAGTCATCGCCACTGTATTAGGAGAGCTGGACATCATGGAAATGAAGAGAAGATTTGAAAGGGAGTGAAAATGAAGAGAGTACATTCTCCACTCAATTTGGCTCATTATATATACAAACAGTGAGGACATTTTCGAAACATTTTTTACAAAAAATCAGACATAAAAAATTTACGTGCAATTATGTCTTATAAAATTTTTATAATCTCTTTATATGGAATGTGCACTTTTTTTTGAAATTGTTGAAAATTTTATCGTCAAATCACCCATTTGGGATTTAAGTGGATCAGGTAAAACATCTGTTCGTCCCAAGTTTTTAATCCGTTTAAAATCGTAAACTCTTAACCTCTCTTCATAGATCAGATTTACAAGACAACAACACACACATAGTGGACTATTAGCAAAACAACCACAGCCCAATAAACAACACCCACAAGACTGTGAGGATTAATGAGTAGACAAAGACGATAAGAATATGCGAAACATGTAAACAAAGAACCCACTACAAAAAACCAGTCTACAACTTTTCCCTAAAAAACCTCACGAGTAGTCATCGCCATTGTATCAGGAGAGCTAGCCATCATGGAAATGAAGAGAAGATTTGAAGGAGAGTGAAAATGAAGAGAGAAGATTCTCCACTCAATTTGGCTCTTTATATATACAGACAGTGAGGGCATTATCGAAACATTTTTTACAAAAAATCAGACATAAAAAAGTATATGCAATAATTTCTTATAAAAATATTTATAATCTCTTTATGTGGAATGTGCACTTTCTTACGCCAAAAACATTTTTTATGTGGACTGTGTACTGTAGACATATACATGTTTTTATATGTATATGATAAGATAAAAATGTAAGAAAAAAAGAAGGAAAAATGTGTCTTCATAATCCTTAAAAACAAGGGATGATTTATTTTCAGCTACACTTGAAAGATAATATTTTTTACAGACCGCACGGTCTGCATCTGCATTTTAGGTGGCCATGATTTGGGGAAAAAAATTAGATGGAACAAATAATAAACCAACACATGTAGTATTTTTTAAAGTTGAATATATAAACATCTTGCACAAATAATACTAGTAGCATAAAATCGTAATAAGTAGTCAAACACATCATTAATTAATATCAGTAATAGTTATATTGCTTACTCACATATCATGTATAATATCAGTTACTCACATATATTGTATAATATAAACGAAAAAAGAAGAAGAAAAAAAAATACACTAATCCGAGTTAATGATATTTTTCCTACAAAAATTTTAAGTTAATATTAGACAAGATATGTGAGTAAGTAATATAACTGTTATGCTTCATGATAATAATAAAAATAATTCACTAAAGACGTACACATTGAAGAAATAGATTGAAATGCAAGCATTCTCTATAACATCAACACGCCTATCATTATTGAATCCCATTAATATTATTAAGCCGATGACTTGTATCCCCAATGCAATTTGAAACCAAATACCCCATATAGAGACGATCATGAACCCCATATTTATCACTATAATCCGTTTAAAAACGTAGACTCTTAATCTCCCTTCATAGATCACATTTACAACACAAACAACAACACAATAAACAACACCAACAAGATTGTGAGGATTAGTGCATAGACAAAGACGATAAGAAGCTACGAAAAATGTAAACAAAGAACCCACTACAAAAACCGCAACAATTTTTCCCAAAAAACCTCACGAGTAATCATCGCCATTGTATCAGGAGAGCTAGACATCATGGAAATGAAGAGAAGATTTGAAGGGGAGTGAAAATGAAGAGAGCACATTCTCCACTCAATTTAGGGCATTCTTGAAACACTTTTTACAAAAAATGAGACATAAAAAAATTACGTCCAATAATTTCGTATAAAAATATTTATAATCTCTTTATGTGGAATGTGCACTTTTTTTTTTGAAATTGTTGGAAATCTTATCGTCAAATCATCCATTGGGATTTAAGTGGATCAGGTAAAACCTCCGATCGTTCCTAGTTTTTAAAGAAAAAATAAATCATGAATTTGAATTCAGGACTTGAAGGTTAGATTATGAACCCTACACCACCAAAGTATTTCAGGAGATAAAATGTTTTTATGCCAAAAATATTTTTTATGTGGATTGTGTACTGTAGATATATACATGTTTTTATATGTATATAATAAGATAAAATGGCAAAAAAAAGATGGAAAATGTGTCATCATAATCCTTAAAAATAAGAGATGATTTATTTTCAGCTACACTTGACAGAGAATATTTTTTACAGACCGCACGGTCTGCACCTGCATTTTAGGCGGCCACGATTTCGAGAAAAAAATTAGATGGAACAAATAATAAGGCAACACATGTAGTGATTTTTGAAAGTAGAATAGAGAAACATCTTGTACAAATAATACTAGTAGCTTAAAATCGTAATAAGTAGTCAAGCACATCATTAATTAATATCAGTAATAGTTATATTGCTTACTCACATATCTTGTATAATATATGTTACTCACATATATTGTATAAGATAAATGTAAAAATAAGAAGAAAAAAAGAAAAACACTAATCCGAGTTAACTGATATTTTACCTACAAAATACTTTACGTTAATATTAGACAAGATATGTAAGTAATATAATTGTTATGCTTCATGATGATAATAAAAATAATTCACTAAGGACGTACAGAGTGAAGAAAGAGATTGAAATGCAAGCATTTCTATAACATCAACACGCCTATCATTATTGAAGCACATTAATATTATTAAGCCGATGACTTGCATCCCCAAAGCAATTTGAAACCAAATGCACCTTGTAGAGACGATCTTGAGCCCTATTTATCACTATAATCCGTTTAAAAACGTAGACTCTTGACCTCTATTCATAGATCACATTTACAACACAACAACACACACAAAGTAGTAACCATTAGCAAAAACAACCACAACCAAAAAACAACACCCACAAGACTGTGAGGATTACTGCGTAGCCAAAGACGACAAGAAGCTACGAAACATGTAAACAAAAAACCCACTACAAAAAACCAGCGTACAACTTTTCCCCCAAAAAACCTCACGAGTAGTCATCGCTATTGTATAAGGAGAGCTAGACATAATGGAAATGGAGAGAAGATTTGAAGGGGAGTGAAAATGAATAGAGCACATTCTCCACTCAATTTGGCTTTTTATATACAAACAATGAGGGCATTCTCGAAACATTTTTTACAAAAAATTAGAAATAAAAAATTACGTGCAATAATTTCTTATAAAATTATTTATAATCTCTTATGTGGAATATGCACTTTTTTTTTTGAAATTATTGGATTTAAGTGGATCGGGTAAAACCTCCGATCGTCCCAAGTTTTTAAAAGAAACACAATTATTGAATTCGAATTCAGGACTTGAAGGTTAGTTTATGAACCCTACACCACCAAACTATTTCCGGAGATAAAATAATCTTACGCCAAAAATATTTTTTATGTGGACTGTGGACTGTAGACATATACATGTTTTTATATGTATATGATAAGATAAAAGGGCAAAAAAATTAACGAAAAATGTGTTATCATAATCCTTAAAAACAATAGATGATTTGTTTTCAGCTACACTTGACAGTGAATATTTTTACATACCGCACGGTCTGCACCTGCATTTTAGGCGGCCGCGATTTGGGGAAAAATATATGGAACAAATAATAAAGCAACACATGTAGTGATTTTTGAAAGTAGAATAGAGAAACATCTTGCACAAATAAAACTAGAAGCTTAAAATTGTAATGAGTAGTCAAACACATAATTAATTAATATCAGTAATAGTTATATGGATTATTAACATATCTTGTATAATATCAGTTACTCACATATCTTGTATAATATAAACATAAAAAGAAGAAGAAAAAAAGAAAAACACGAATCTGAATTAACTGATATTTTTCCTTCAAAATATTTTACGTTTATATTATACAAGATATGTGAGTAAGTAATATAACTGATATGCTTCATGATGCTAATAAAAATAATTCACTAAGGACGTACAGATGAAGAAAGAGATTGAAATGCAAGCATTTTTATAACATCAACACGCTTATCATTATTGAAGCACATTAATATTATTAAGCCGATGACTTGCATCCCAAAGTAATTTGAAACCAAATACACCTTGTAGAGATGATTTTGAGCCCCCTATTTATCACTATAATCTGTTTAAAAACGTAGACTGTTGACCTCACTTCATAGATCTTATTTACAACACAACAACACACACAAAGTAACCATTAGCAAAAACAACCACAACCCAATAAACAACACCCACAAGACTGTGAGGATTAATGCGTAGCCAAAGACGATAAAAAGCTATGAAACATGTAAACAAAGAACCCACTACAAAAAACCAGCCTACAACTTTTCTCCAAAAAACCTCACGAGTAGTCATCGTCATTTATCAGGAGAGCTAGACATCATGGAAATGAAGAGAAGATTTGAAGGGGAGTGAAAATGAAGAGATCACATTCTCCACTCAATTTGGCTCTTTATATATACAAACATTGAGGGCATTATCGAAACATTTTTTACAAAAAATCAGAGATAAAAAAGTACGTGCAATAATTTCTTATAAAAATTTTTATAATCTCTTTATATGGAATGTGCACTTTTTTTTGAAATTGTTGGAAATCCTATCGTCAAATCATCCATTTGGGATTTAATTGGATCAGGTAAAACCTCCGATTGTCCCAAGTTTTTAAAAGAATCACAATCATTGAATTCGAATTCAGGACTTGAAGGTTAGATTATGAACCCTACAACACCAAACCATTTCCGGAGATAAAATGTCTTTACGCCAAAAATATTATTTATGTGGACTGTGTACTGTAGACATATACATGTTTTTATATATATATGATAAGATAAAAAGGGCAAAAAAAGAAGGAAAAATGAGCCATCATAATCCTTAAAAACAAGAGATGATTTGTTTTCAGCTACACTTGACAGTTACATGTACGTAAATTTCTAAAATCAGATTAGCAGATATTAATATATGTCTCTAGTATAATGAACACGCGGTTCTAAAACTTGGAGGCATTAGAATTAGTATATTTGATCCGAAATCAACCCAGACCCAACCCCCTGACCTTTATATTTTTTTTTTCCATCTCATCATTTCCACCCCACTAAATATATAAGAGCCTTACCTATTAAATAATGACATATTAATAGGAATATGGGCAATTAGATATCTTTTGTTACATCTCAGGTACATAAACTGTGCATGCTGTTAACTATTTTTGTTAATTGTTCGATAAAATATGACAGTAACTTACTAACATCAATGAGATTTTTTCGATAGATAGAACCATTTTTTAACAAAAAAGAAGATGATGGGAATAGAGAAACACTATATGTTGAAGCCTTAAATGAAACCCTAGACATTGATCATAATATTTCTTAGAACTTTCATGAAAAATAACAACAGTTGGAAACAAATAAGTAACAAAATCCTAATTAAAACAAAAATACTTAATTTGATTAATTACTACTGCGCATCCCTTCTCTGACTTCTTTACTGACTTGCCACTCCAACACATCATTCCAACAGTGGTTTCTAGTTCAAAAAACAAAAAATGAAATAAGTTAAATAAAAAAAAAAACAAAACGAAAACAAGAAAATATAAAATAATATACTTAATTTCTGAAGACGAGCCAATCTCATATTCAGTTATCTCCCTGGTTCACGAAACTTGGGTGTTGAACTAGATATGAGAGTTCTTCATCGGAGCTGCTTTCTGTTTCAGGAGGCGTGGGAGTTCCACTACTGGTACCAGCAACATAATATAAAAGGCCAACAGCCACGCCGAGTGAAACAGAATATGTGAGTAAACAATATAAGTGATAGCTTCATCATGATAAAAAAACCAATTCACTAAGGACTTAAGAAGGGAAGAAAGAGATTGAAGTGGCAGCATTTCTATAACATCAACACGCCTATTATTATTGAAGCACAT
>SKCR01043497.1:0-85646 GCA_019454045.1 Zanthoxylum bungeanum
GGGCAAAAAAAAACCGACCGAACCGAACCAAACCGCAAACCGAACCAAACCGGACCGAATTTACGGTTTTTTTCCTAATGGTTCGGTTTGCGGTTTGGATTGGCCCACCCCAAACGGTTTACGGTTCGGTTCAGGACCTAATCCGAACCGCACCTGTTAAACCGAACCGAACCGTTATAATTAAAAAAATATAAAATTTTATAAAATTTTTATATTTTTCTTTTAATTTTATTCTATGTTTTCTTTTTATTAGTATGTTAATACTTTTATTCTTAAATTTTTTTTAATATATTTATTGTTAATACTTTTATTCTTCAATTTATTTGTTTTATGGTAGCATCATTATTCTTGAAAGTAAGATGTTGGATTTGTCTATAATTAGAATGATGGTAGCATCATTATTCGAGGTAATTTTTAAAAAATACAAGAATTAATTGTGCCTCATTTTTCAATCCTTTATGGAGTGCCTTTGTTCTCTGAAGTCACAGCTTACACCCTAGCACTTCATACCATTTGTTGGATAGACTAGTTTTTTTTTTTTTTTCACTTAAGTGGATGAAATTTTATTTTAATATAATAATCCGTAACCGAACCGAACCAATCCGTAAACCGCTGGTTTAAAAAAATTTCAATCCGAACCAAACCGTTATTTAATGGTTTGGTTTGAGAGGTTAAAAATCTGAACCGTAAAATATGGTTTAGTTCGGTTTTTAGCAAAAACCGAACCGCGCCCACCCCTAATCCCAGATCACAGCACCTAGAACAACATAGCAGAATGGTGTTGCAGAGAGGAGAAATCGAACCCTACTATACATGATAAGATATATGTTTAGTTGCAGTTCACTGCCTACTTCATTATGCGGATATGCATTGCAAACAACAATGTATATCCTTAATGTAGATTCGTCTAAGTCTGTTTCAAAGACACCCTTAGAGTTGTGGAATGGTCATAATGTATATCCTTAATATGAGATTTTCGCAAATTGGGGTGTCTAGCACATGTGCTGAAGAATAAGACTACTAATTTGGAGCCATGTACACAAGTGTGCCTATTTGTAGGGTATCTTAAGGAGACTATAGGTGGGTTCTTTTACAGCCCGGAAGATAACAAAGTATTTGTGTCGACAAACACATCGTTTCTTAAGGAGGACTATATAAGGAAGTTCAAACCTCGAAGTAAAGTGTTACTTGAGGAGTTACTTGCTGGTTCGACCAACATACCATCGTCAAAAACAGTTGACAGAAACATAGCACCTTCGATATCTGAGCGTCAGATGCAAGTATGTCATAATAATCTGTCACCTAGACACAGTGGGAGGATTGTACGAAAACCTAATTGCTTTCCAGGAGTTAGAGAGGCATAAGTTTTCGCATCCAGTGATGGTGTAGATGATCCATTGACCTATCGTAATGAAATTGACTATTTTGATAAAGAGAAATGACTCAAATCCATGAACCTCGAGACAGAGTCGATGTACTCAAACTCATATTAGGAACTTGTAAACTAACCTGATGGAGTAAAACTCATAGGTTGCAAGTAGATCTATAAGAGAAATAATGGAGCAGATGGGAAGGTACAGATCTTCAAAGCTAGGCTAGTGGCCAATGGTTATACCCAAAAAGAGGGAGTTGACTATGAAGAGACTTTCTCTCCAGTAGCCTTGCTTAAATCCATCCGCACTCTTCTCTATATTGCCACATATTATGACTATGAGATTTGGAAAATGGACGTTAGTACTGCATTCTTGAATGGCAATCTTGATGAGTGTATCTATATGGTACAACCAGAAGGGTTCGTAGCCCAAGGTCAATAGCAAAAGGTTTGCAAGTTGCAAAGGTCCATTTATGAACTTAAGCAAGCATCACGATCTTGGAACATAAGATTTGATACCACAATCAAGTCTTATATATTTTAATAGGATGTCAATAAGCCTTGTGTATACAAGCGCGTCATTGAGGGGAATGTGGCTTTTTCTCGTTTTGTACGTTGATGATATTTTTCTCATTGGGAATGATGTAAAAATATTATCAGATGTGAAAACCTGACTAGCTAACTAATTCCAAGTGAAAGATGTAAGAGAGGCCAGTTATGAACTTGGGATCCAGATTTTTTGGGATCGCAAGGGATGACTGTTAGCTATGTCTCAGGCATCCTATATCGACAATATCCTTTTGCGATTTGGGATGCAGAATTCCAAGAAAAGAAATTTACATTATCGATATGGAATTCATTTGTCGAATGAAGAGTCTCCTAATACACCTCAAGGACTTTAGGATATGAGACATATCTCATATGTTGGGACGGATGTGGAACCCTTAGGGTAGGATCGGTACCCCGCACAGAGGAATGGATCTAACCACGTGTATATCTAGCATGGGCATATTTTTAAAATATTTTATGGAAAATAAATTTCATTACGAGTCCATAGGAAAAAACGGGGACCAAATCGGAGCCCGGAAAGTCCGGGACAGAGAAAATAAAGTTTATGCGCGGGCATCAGGTCACGTCACGTCGTGACGCTCATGTTAGCATCGCAACACCCAATGGCTAGCGTCACCACTCCCATAGCACTGAATGTTGAGTGTCGCAAAGCCAGAGATCAGAGTTGCCACGCTGCTCTGTGCAAAAAATTGGCAGTGCACAATTGTGCCTTCAAATCAATTATAAACACTTCAAATTTTCTCCAAATACTCTAATACACCTAAAATCTGATTTTAGCATGAAAATCATTATCAACACATGTTATAAAACAAACATACATATATTCTAAATACATATATGTATTTTTTTTTAATCAAAACACAAACCAAATTAGAATCCCACAGTGAAATGACTCACGAATAATTCTAGGTCATTCAAATGTGGTCAAGTGATTCTAGAATGGTAGCCATAGCTCTAAGCTTTAATCTACAGTTCCAAACTCTTTTTAATTGTTCTATGTCCAACATGAACATATTAGACCCAATTACAAGCATATTGTGTTTATGATTTTAAAGCATCTATTCATAATTAATTAGCCTAATTTCAATTCATCATTATATGTCTCACTAATGAAAACTCACTAATGAAGAACATAGCTTAGAAGAAGATCAAACTTACCTAGCAAGCTTAATACAAATATCCAATCTCCTTCTCCTTGTTGAAATGGTTAGATAACTTCCAAAATTTAGCAAGCTTGACTCCAAGATCCAATCTTGATTCCATTGCTAGCAAGCTTCACTTCAAGATCCAATCTTGATTTCTCTTTGTTGAAATATTGTAGAGATCTTCCAAATCTTCTCTAAACACTTCTCTAACTTTGGTTAATTTCTCTAACTCTTACTTGTTTTACCTTTCTTAAACTTGATTAAAATATTTACTCAAGCTTGCTATTTATAGCAAAACTTAGACATTTTTTAATTAATAAAAATTTAAATCAACTTTTATGTGGGCTTGATCTAATTTATCCAAATATGTATAATTAGGTGTGACTAATCACCTTTCTCTACCACTTGAATTTAATCTATTTAAATTAAGATCAAGTTTAATTAATGGATTATTTACATGTCTACCACTTTGATTTAATCCAATTAAATATACCTATTATTACATATTTGCAATTACCAAAATATCCTCAAATGGTAGAGATATTTATAAAATTATGACAAACCCATGTATAATTTTGGATTAATCCAATTAGGTCAATGTAAATAAATAATGTTATCCAATAACACTTAATTATCTTAGTTGATAATTATAATATTGAATATTATTTATTATAAAAAATTATCGGCTACCCAAGTGGTCGACGAGTACATTTCATATTGTGGGACTCCCTAAGTCCGGACACGTTCGTCATATAAGCCTAGCTAATATGTACACAATTCGGCCACCTCCGAATTCCCGAAGAACACGAATAACCTTTTTGAACTATATAAGTCGTGGTCATCACATTGTTTATCAATCCCTCTGTCGTAGGCTATTCAAGTTGTTCTTAGGAAACATAGAGTACACAGTCAAGTTTTCGATGCGCACATCTCATGTCGACATGTCCACGATTCTTTACAACTAATGTGATCCACCCTAAGTGATCGGCTTTGGCCAAAATCTTATGAATCGAGACTTACTCACATGGATACCTAAACCCCTTATGATACACATACGGGCCGACAGATTCTATCCTAATAAGCAATTGATTAACGAGTACATCGGTCCATACCCAACGAACATCTAGAGGTCAGACCATTAAGAGTTTCTAACATACATGGCATCTAAGTGTGGAAGATCTCACACAAAATCAATGGTATCTTTTAGTTAAAGGATTGCATATGCTACTCGACTCGAGGATATTACTATTGACGGGTGTGTATACTTCCAACTATTAGGAATCATTTGTGAGTCATTCAGTATTTTCTCTAACGAATACTCACATGTCTATACAAGCTTCCAAAACTCATAGTACATCGGGATAAACCATTGGAACTCCAAATCCAATATACGACATGTGTTAATCTTCTAGGTAATAGGAATTTGATTGTGTTCCAAACCAACAACTAGGAATATTTAATTTTAAGAATAATTTATAATAGTGATATTATCCCAATGTCGGATCGCCTAGTTTCCAGAATTACTACAAGACTATTCTAAGGTCGATGTCATTCTTAGCATATTTATACATCAATCTAATATGCATAATGACATTACCATTAATAAGGTTTGAAAAGAAAATATAGTTATTTTATAAATAAATAATAAAATATACAATATATTATTTGGATTGGTGCTCCAAGTACTAACTCCAACAAACTCCCACTTGTTAAGTGCCAATCCGGATGGTACTGTAGTCTCATCTCCTCCACATGTTTATCGAATAACTAAGGATGTAAGGCCTTAGTAAGCGGGTATGTTATTTTGTCTATTCCTTGAACCTTCAAGACCACTATATCTTTTCTTTCAATAATCTCTCTAATCATACGATATCTTATTTCCACGTATTTAGACTTGGAATACGCCATCAGCTCCTTAGACTGCGCAATGGCTCTACTATTATCACATTACAATGGGATCGAATTTGCAATACTAGGCACAATGCCAAGTTTTATGGTAAAATTTCTAATCCAAATAGCTTCTTTAGTAGCTTCTAAAACCGCTATAAATTCCGCCTTAGTGGTGGAATCAACTATTGAGCGTTGCTTTGAACATCGTCAACTAACCGCACCGCTAATATGTATCCAGATGTAGACTTTATATCATATGGATCTCCCTGGAAGTCGGAGTCTGTATACATTGTTGGACAATTATGACCCATAGCATCACTATTTGTACAGAACATGGTATTGTTGTACAAATTAACTATGTGACAAAGGAAATTGCTATTTTATCATTTGTAATTGGATTACCAAGATACATAAATGATAAAAGTCCATATGATTAGTTCCGGATTAATAAGATATGAGACAGTATTAATCCGCTAAGGTTTAATCATTAAAATATCCCTAGTCGTAGTATTATCGAGATTAGACATCGATAATGCGGAATAGACTAGTATTGCACTTGTGCGTGTTATGGGAGCATAACGGCATAGTTCTCATATATTTGGGTATTGGATACTCATGCAAGTGTAATAGGAGGTTGTGTTTACTGATGGTACAGAAACAAGCTTCGCTCTGGATATACCCCTCGGATTCCATTGGTAGTATGACTATGTGTCTATGGAAGTCCGAATCAAGGTAGGTGTATTTGGTCTTAACCTGAGACTTGCATCGCTAATACTTGCGACAATCAATATACTTTGGTTTTGGTCATCCGGGGCTTTAACAGGTTCTGTGTACGCCTCTTCTCGGTATATTGAGAATCATAGTGTATTGGGTGTGATGTCAAGATGGAAGTATCACTCCACTCATATGGGGATGATGATCACGTAGGATACGGAACTAGTACTCTTATGTACTGTAGTCATCTGGATAATATGACTAGGTCATGCTTATACGATTATAGAGACTAGTTACCAGAGGTCCGATATGTGCTTCGTACGGGGCAGACACAATTCCATCCCCAGGCCAAGCATGTGACATCTGATACTGGATCGCAATACGCAATACTACGTATACTACGCCTGAAAAAGATTACATATTCCTTAAAAGAATATTTCTGGAGAATTGGGTAGGCACGGTGCTTTGCTAGAAGCCAATCATGTCTTGTAAATCGGTAAGAACGTGGTACCGGGTACGCAAGTATTCGGATATTCTGATGACCGGATTTACTGCCAACATATCCAAGGATCTCATGGGTCGCTTCCCCGAAGATTCACCGATGACGTATGACTCGAACATAATTAATCTGGGATTAATTAGATGAGAGAGAAAAGTAATCTAGGATTAATTACGGAGAAATTTTATCTGGGATAAAAAACTATTAGAAGAGAGAGAACGATTAATTCGGAATTAATCAGTAAAATAATATATTCGATATGTTAAATGAAATTAGATTTCATGACGGAATTAGAATTGGATTTCAATTCGGGCGAACGAATTAATTTAGAATTAATTCGTGAGCGACGTGAATAGTAATTTTGCTAGGCATAATTATTAATTAAATTTGATTTAATTACGTCGCAATAGAAGTTCGTTAATTCAGAATTAGCGAACCCGACCCCGGGAGTGTTTGCGGGCCCGCTACGATTTTTGAATTAAAGTGGGGCCCACACTTGTCACATCACCTAGTCAACTTTAGCAACTTTTTGTTGATAGAAGTAGATGGGATTTCATGGTTTGTTTGTTTCTTTCACACAAGCATTATTTAAGCTGATGTGATAATGACTTGTACCAACTTTTTGGAAAATTGGTAAATGGTAATTGATTTTTGAAATCAAATAAAAAAAAACACATTTTTTCCTCTCTCTTTCATTCCTCTCCTTGGCCGAATTTGGTCTTCTTTTTTTCTCCATGGCCGAATTCAAGAGCTCATTTTTTCTCTCCATTGGCGTGAAGCTTGGCTTCTTGCTAAGTGATTTTGCTTCAAAAATCCAAGGTGCTAGCACATTAAAGGAGTCTTACATAGGTGATAGGGAAACTTTCCCATGAGTTTGGAATCTCATTAACAAAGCTTGGAAGCTCAACATACATCAAAGGGGAGCTTGGAGCACAACACAAAGGCTTGGAATTTTTGTTATCTCCTACATCCAAAACCGATCAAAGTGAGTATTTTCCGCATTCTTACTTTGTTGTATTCACATGATTTCTTGCTTAATTGATCTTGGTTTGACCTTGAAATCCCAACAATGGTATCAGAACCATAATTGAGCATGAAATTGAATTTAGGGTTCTTAAACTTTAATTTGGGATTTTGTGATTTGAGCATGATTTGTTCAAATTGTTTGTTTGAGCATGCTTATAATATGTTAACTTTGAGTTGTGCATGATCAAAATTGGATTAATTTTCCCCAAATTTGGAGGCTTGGCCGAGAGTTTGAACCATTTAAAGTTATGGTGATTTTTGAATTTTAGACAATGGATGTTTTTAATATGCATGGGATGTATTAGTTTGTGATTTAATTGGATTGAAATCAAAATTGATATAAAAAGTCCCTAATTGCCGTGAGCTTATGGAAGCATGAATGAATTGATTTTGTTTCAATTTGTGTTGGACATAAATTGATTAGTTAAAGCATAATTAATTAGTGCAATTAGTATTTTGGAAATATTAATTTAACTAATTAATTATGGCTATACACTTTAATTAATTAAATTGTGAAATTTGGAATATTAGAATTTAATTAATTGGGCTTAATTTGGAATTGGGCTATTAATATTGTTTTTGGGCTTAATGGGCTTGGTTGGGCCAAGTTTGGTTTAGGATAATTGGTTGATCCAATTGGGCCTAAAACTATTTCCATAAAGTCCAAATATGATATTGGGCCTTTATAATTTAATTGGGCCTAATAGGCCTAAATTGATTTTTGGCAAAGGGTGATTCCTTATTGGGCTTTGGTTGCCAAAGTCCATGCCTTATAAATTAATTGAAAGCCCATTGGACTTTAATTAAATTGACATTGGATGTTAATTGGCTTTGAGACCCGTTAAGATTAGATTTAGAATCTAAGTCGCAAAGGCTCATTAATAAAGTATAATTTTTTAATTTGGAATTAAATAAAGAATTAGTATTGAATACGATTTAAATTGGATTTGATATTGTAGTTCGATATAATTCAAGAATACGCACTTTGAGTACTTATTCTTAAAAAGAGTTGGACTCGCGCAAATCAAAACGTTGTTTGAACATTGGATGGTCATTAATTAAAGATTAATTAATTGGATTAGATTGATTTATAACATGCTTTGTGTGAATACATGGATGTGATGTATGAATAATGTATATCGGATGGATATTAGATGAGTGAGTGCAATTTTGGAAATTGTTGTAATAAATTTAGAATTTATTAAATTGGACCTGCTTGTCCAGCCTATTATCTCTTGATTCTTTGTATTTCTCTTCTCACGTATTCCCCTCAATGTAAATGAGGTTTCTTTAGAAGTGTTATGTAATTAGGTAGAATTAATATTTGTGCTAGCGGGAGAGAGGAAATGGAGAGATTTGTTCTCGGAACAAAATGTTTTAAATATCCTTCCGCATATCATTATTAATTTATTTACCGCGCCCTATTTTGCTTTTAGAATGCATGCTTAAGGGTGTATGAAGAGACCTAATCAAAGATAATTAATTGGTTGCCAATTACGCGAAAAACCCTCAATAAATATTAAGTGTTTTCCTTCCATTGAGTGATTCTCTCTCAAGATCCAAGATTGGCACTGGTTTGTTGGCCAAAGTCAAGACCTTTGTCCATCGCGGATGTGTTTGAATCATGAAGGCTTTGTTCCATATCGCATGTCTTGTCCAAGTTGTGATTTGTTGGCCAAAGTCAAGATCATTTCTTGTCCATCGACATCGATTACGAAGCTTTCCAAGGTCAGTGGTTCCCGCTTAACTGGAATCATTAAGCTTGTTGTGCCAAAGCCAATGCTTAGTTGATTCAGAAGAAAAATATTAGGGAATATATCAGATATATTGGCATATATTGGATATATGTTTCGGACTTGGAAGTCCACCTACTGGATCTAGGAATTGGATGAGATCCAATTGATCTTATAGATCTACCTAGTTAAGTTTCATACAACTTGTTGGCCAAAGTCAAGGTTGTGTGCTATTTAACGGGATCCTAGCCCACTAGGAACTAGGTTTCCCGAGTACTCAACAGAAGGTTAGAGGCTCGTCGAAAAAATAGTGGGAGGCAAGTATTAAATTTGCAATTTCGTTTAGATACTTGCCAATACGCGCTCATTTCATTTTTTTCGTCATTATTTAATATATATTAGTTGGACTAATATTTAATTGTTGTTTTTAATTAAACAGTTGGACTGTATTCAAACTTCTTCAATTTATAGTTGATTATATAATTGGATTATAGTAATCAATATATTTGAATTTAACCAATCAAATAGTAGTTGATTATATAGTTAGACTATAGTAATCATTATATTCGATTGTACCCGAAATCGTTGATTGGATAGTTGGACTATTGGAATCAAGAAAACTGAGAGATTAGCATTTAAAAAATAATCCTGGGTGAAAATGTCTTTAAACGGCTCCAATTTTCAGATTGGGAATAGAACCTAATGATAGTCCTGGGAACCGAGAAGTTACTTTATTTGATAAAATGACATCTCGGGCCTAAGCCCGGAGTTAAGCAAAGAGTGGAGCATGAGTTTTGGAAGACTCATGGTGATGATAACTTTAGTGCTCAATCCATTATGCTTACCGTAATGACTCTTTAATTCCATCGTCAGAATTAAGGATTAGATCATTATACCATGATGTTGAAATTAAAGGATCTTCATAGATCTATTCTTAGATCTTAAAAGTACAAATTGCAAAAGAAGCTTTTTCGCTCGCGTATGTCACAGGGTACATCTATCGAGCACTAGGTGTTGCAGATGATTACGGACATCGATCAGTTAGGTTAGCTGGGCATTACCTACGTGGCCGAGACTACCAAAGATTTGATATTATAGTTTCTACCCGAAAGCTGGGGCATGTTCATTATGAACCAAGAGTAAACTCTTGGAGAGTTGATGGCTATGCTCAATGAGGCAGAGCCATAACTTCTAAAAGGGGCAAAGGCAAAATCATCACAGTCTTCTGGGAAGACAAAAGACATATCCAAAATGTCTGCCTAAACTGTGGCAAACGGGGTCACTGAAGCGTGACTGTCGTATGGACAAGGCAGGCATGAAGGAAGTGAAGGCGGGGCAAGGCTCCGGCTTCAAGTATGTTTGTCATAAACATGTTCACTACTGGTTTTAAAATTAGATTTTAGATACCGGAAGTGGTACATAAACATATGTACTGATGTGCGGGATCTGCTGATTAGCAGGAGACTGATTTCAGTTGAGATCTACCTATGAGTCGAAAATGGGACGAGAGTCGCTGTTTTAACCATAGAATCCTAAGTTTAGGAACTACCATTTGGGCATGTACTTAAATTAGGAAACTGTTATAATGTACCTAGTTTGACTAGAAACATTATCTTTATATCTAAGTTTAACATGTTGCGGGTATACCTTTATATTCTAGAACACTAAGTGTTTTATTTTATAAAGATGATATTGAGATAAGCACAGTATATGTGAATATCATTATTTATATTTAGAATATAAATGAATGTCATATGTATGACATGACAAACAAATAGCTCAAACTGATTTAATCAGATGAGACTTATTTGTGGCATTGTTGTTTGGGACACATTAACAAGACTCGTATATCCACACTTTCGAAGAGTGGATACTAGGACGGATTTGATTCTAATTCAAATAATGTCTACGAATCTAGTTTATTAGGCAAAGTGCCTAAAACACCTTTTACTTGGTAAAAGTACAAGTGCCACCGATCTGTTAGCCCTCGTTCATAGTGACGTAAGTGGGCCCATATCTATCTTATGAAACACAAGTCAGAAACTTTTAGAGTTTCAACTCCAAGTAGACAGACAGACCGACTAAAGTATTAAACCGTCACGGTTAGACTGTGGTGGAAAATACTTAAGCAATAAGTTTCTTGACTATTTGAAAGAGTATGGTATTCTTTCATAGTGGACTCCTCACGGAACACCTCAATTTGACGGTGCGTCTGAACAGAGAAACCGAACTTTGTTGGATATGGTAAGGTTAATTATGAGTCGCTCTGAGCTACCATTTTCCTTCTAGGGATACGCATTAAACAGTGCAATACTTATTTTGAATAAGGTTCCATAAAAATCTATTAGACAGATTTCATATTAGATATGAACAGGAAGAAACCGGGTTTTCTCATTCCTGAAGATTTGGGAATGCTAGGCATATATTTTGGATGATGCCAAACTAAAACCCAAATCGGATAAGTGCCTAATTTGTAGGTTATCCTAGGGAAACCAAAGTAAAGTACTTATACAACTCACAAGAGAACAATGTAATTATTGCTCTCCATGCGGTTTTCTCTAAGAGGAATACCTATATGCAGTGGTAAGTGGGAGGAAAGTAAAACTCGATGAAAATCGGAGTAATATTGTTCTAAGGCACTGAATCCTTATCGGAACACAAATAGTTCATCAGGGATGAAACTGTACCACAATCTTCGAATACACAAGAACCGCGTAAGTCGGAGAGAGTCAGAAAACAACCTGGGAGGTATGGGTTTCTGATCTCACCTCATAAAGATGTCAATCTTATTGAGGAATACGAACCGGCTACGTATGAGGAAGTGATACAAGGTATCGACTCCCTATTATGGCAAAGTGCCACGATGTCCGAAATGGATTCCATGTATACCAACCAAGTTTGGACACTTATTGTTGTATCGGAAGGCATTGTGTCTATTCGTACTAAATGAGTCTTCAAGGAAGACAAACATGGATGGCAACATACAAACGTACAAAGCTAGGCTTGTAACGAAAAGGTATCGTTATCAACATTATGTCGATTACGACGAAACCTTTTACATGTTTCCATGATTAAATCCATTTGGATAATGCTTGCTAATGTTGCATGTTTCATTTATGAAATATGGCAGCTGAACATCAAAACTCTTTCCTTCAACGGAAACCTTTTGGAGGATGTTTATAAGCATCCTAACGGTTTTGCCGTACCAAACAAGCAAACAAGGTTTGCAAGTTAAATCGATCCATTTATGGATTGAAGCAAGCATTATGTTCTTGGAACTAATTTTTGATAAGATCATAATGGTATATGATTTAATTCAAAACAAAATAATTCTTGTGTATATAAGAAGGTTAGTGGGAATGTACTGACACTAATTGTCCTATATAATGATGACATATCATTTCTTGGAAATGACAGTCCCATAATACAATCGGTGAAAGCTTGGCTTTCATGAAAATTCTCTGAAGATTACTTGGGAGAGACAACCTTTATTCTAGGAATAAGGATCAACTGGGATAGATCTAAAAGTTATTGGCACTCTCCGAGAAATCATACATTGAAGAGATGTACGCGACCTGGTGTCTCATATACTTTGAGCATATGGAGTCACATCAGGCCAATCCAAGTGATAGTCACTGGATTGATGTTAAGAACATCCTTAAGTATCTTAGATGATCTAAGGATGCTTTTTTAAGCTATGGAGAAGGAGAACTTGAAGTGACTGGGTTCACCGCTGCAAGTTTCCAAACCGATAAAGACGACTGTAAGTCACAATAAGGGTACTATATAGTTTGAATAATGGAACAGAGAGCTGGAAATCTTCCAAGCAAGATATTGTTACCGAATAAATAACAAAAGCAGAATATTGCTGCAGTTGAGGCAACAAAAGAAGCATTTTGGATCTACATAATCCTAATTCGATTAGGAGTAGTTCTGTTAGAAGCTGAGCTAGGCTACATCACAGGCTAAAGAATTAATGGTCTCATCAACGATCCAAGTATATACTTCAATTATTTCATCTGATTCGTCGGATCATACATTGTGGCGATGTGAAGATCGAATAGATCGCATCAGATGATAACCATGCAAAACCGCTGATGAAAGCTGTTTCTCATTAGAAATTTGAACGACCCGTACATAGTTCAGGTGTAGAACACTTGAGTGATTGGCTATAGGCCAAGTGGGAGATTGTTGGACAATTATGACCCATAGCATCACTATTTGTACAGAACATGGTGTTGTTGTACAAATTAACTATGTGACAAAGGAAATTGCTATTTTAATCATTTGTAATTGGATTACCAAAATACATAAATGATAAAAGTCCATATGATTAGTTCCGGATTAATAATATATGAGAGAGTATTAATCCACTAAGGTATAATCATTAAAATATCCATAGTCGTAGTATTATCGAGATTGGACATCGATAATGCGGAATAGACTAGTACTGCACTTTTGCGTGTTATGGGAGCATAACAGCATAGTTCTCATATATTTGGGTATTGGATACTCATGCAAGTGTAATAGGAGGTTGTGTTTACCGATGGTACGGAAAAAGCTTCGCTCTGGATAGACCCCTCAGAATCCATTGGTTAATATGATTATGTGTCTATGGAAGTCCGAATCAGGGTAGGTGTATTTGGTCTTAACCTTAGACTTGCATCGCTAATACTTGCGAAAATCATATACTTTGGTTTTGGCATCCAGGGCTTTAACAGGTTCTATGTACGCCTCTTCTGGGTATATTGAGAATCGTAGTGTATTAGGTGTGATGTCAAGATGGAAGTATCACTCTAGTCATATGGAGATGATGATCACGTAGGATACGGAACTAGTACTCTTATGTACTGCAGTCATTGGGATAATATGATTAGGTCATGCTTATCCGATTATAGAGAGACTAGTTACCAGAGATCCGATATGTGTTTCGTACGGGGCAGACACAATTCCAGCCTCAGACCTAGCATGTGGACATCTGATACTGGATCGCAATACGTAATACTACGTATACTACGCCTGACAAAGATTATATATTCCATAAAAGAATATTTCTGGAGAATTGGGTAGGCACGGTGCTTTGCTATAAGCCAACCATGTCTTGTAAATCGGTAAGAACATGGTACCGGGTACGAACGTATTCGGATATTCCGATGACCGAATTTACTACCAACAATTCAGGGATCTCATGGGTCGCTTCCCCGCGAAGATTCACCGATGACGTATGACTCAAACATAATTAATCTGGGATTAATTAGATGAGAGAGAAAATTAATCTAGGATTAATTACGGAGAAATTTTATCTGGGATAAAATACTATTAGAAGAGAAAGAACGATTAATTCGGAATTAATCGGTAAAATAATATATTCGATATATTAAATGAAATTAGATTTCATGAAGGAATTAGAATTGGATTTCAATTCGGGCGAACAAATTAATTGAGAATTAATTCACGAGCGACGTGAATAGTAATTTTGGTAGGCATAATTATTTAATTAAATTTGATTTAATTACATCGCAACAGAAAGTTCGTTAATTCGGAATTAGCGAACCCGAGCCCGAAAGTGTTTGCGGGCCCACTCCGATTTTGAATTAAAGTGGGGCCCACACTTGTCACATCACCTAGTCAACTTTATCAACTTTTTGTTGATAGAAGTAGATGAGATTTTGATGGTTGCTTGTTTCTTACACAAGCATTATTTATGTTGATGTGATAATAACTTGTTCCAACTTTTTGGAAAATTGGTAAATGGTAATTAATTTTTGAAATCAAATAAAAAAAACACTTTTTTCCTCTCTCTCTCATTCCTCTCCTTGGCCGAATTTGGTCTTCTTTTTTTCTCCTTGGCCGAATTCAAGAGCTCATTTTTTCTCTCCATTTGCGTGAAGCTTGGCTTCTTGCTAAGTGATTTTGCTTCAAAAATCCAAGGTGCTAGCACATTAAAGGAGTCTTACATAAGTGATAGGGAAACTTTCCCATGAGTTTGGAATCTCATTCACAAAGCTTGGAAGCTTGGAAGCTCAACATACATCAAAGGGGAGCTTGGAGCACAACACAAAGGCTTGGAATTTTTGTTATCTCCTACATCCAAAACCGATCAAAGTGAGTATTTTCCACATTCTTACTTTGTTGTATTCACATGATTTCTTGCTTAATTGATCTTGGTTTGACCTAGAAATCCCAACATACACCTTAACTTGTAGCTCATCTTCTCCATATATGAGAAACTTATCCTTAGTACCTTTGAGATATTTTAGGATATATTGCACGACTGTCCAATGATCATTACCTGGATTATATTGATATCGGCTTGTCACACTGACGCTGAAACTGATGTCAGGTCTCGTAAATAGCGTAGCATATGGAAAGTTAGGCAATCTAACTCTCTCTTCTTCAGTTTGGGGTGTCATTTTCTTCGAAAGATGTATGTCGTATCGGAAAGGTACATTTTCTGCCTGGCAGTTGGTAATACCATACCTTTCTAATAATTTATCTATGTACGTGGATTACGATAACCCTATAATCTTCCTAATTCTATCCTGGTAGAGCCTTATACCTAGTATATAATAAGTTTCACCCATGTCTTTCATTGAGAATTTCTTACAAATGTAGGCTTTCATACTTTGCATTAATCATATATCATTTCCAATGATAGTATATCATCTACATACAAAACAAGGAAAACTATCAAGCTCCCACTAACTTTCTTATAAACACACGGTTCTTCCTCATTATTGATGAATCCAGATAATCTAATTATCTCATCAAAACGACGATTCCAACTTCGGGATGCCTGTTTAAGTTCATAAATAGACTTCTGGAGCTTACAAACCAAGTTTGAAGTCTCACTAGATACGAAACCTTCAGGTTGTTCCATATAGACATCCTCCTCGAGGAATCCATTTAAGAATGCGGTTTCACATCCATCTTCCATATCTCATAGTCATGATATGCAGCAATGGCTAAAAGAATCTTAATGTATTTTAGCTTTCCTATTGTGAATTCATCCCAGAACGTTGAGTGTAACCTTTCTCTACCAGTCAAGTCTTAAAGGTTTCTACCTTTCCATCGGGCCCTCGTTTCCTTTTGTAAACTCAACCATTATTTTCATCTAAGGCTAATGGGATGTCAATAATAGGAAAATACAAAGCGTACATGGGGTTCCTGTATTTCCTTTCAGTTCTGGATCTTTCTTCTAGTTTCCAGACTTCTTGCAGTGTAGACATGCATCATGAACTATATGCGGTCTTGTAGATTGTTTCTTGGAATCTTTCTTCATATTTCTCATTTTAAACTTCTTAGACTTCTTAGAAATCTTTGAATAGCTTGCTCCACCATAGAGGTACAAAAAGAGATTCCCTTTCTTCAAATCATGTTCTGTGGAGCGCAACATATTTTGAAGCTCTTCATATGAGGCTTGCATCGAATGCATCACAAAGCCAACATATGTATCAGATAAAGAAGAAAAAATCAGATTTTTGTCTAGCCTTTTATCTATCATAATGTCATGTCATTTAATATATCGGATCTGGTCAATCATGTTTAAAATATGAATGCCAACCACTCCTTCATCTTTGAGCGTAGTATGGAATAATTCCTTAGATTTTCGATATATCTCAATTTCTTGATTTGCTTCGAACTTGAGTATTCTTATAATGCTCCAAGCATGTACATTTATGCACTGACTAAGTAAATTAGGAACAATTTCGACAGACATTGGATTGAACGTAACATACCTCAATCTTTTTTACTCCATGATAAGGCGGATATTCATTTCTCATTCAAAATAGTTCTCGGCTACTTTCAGTTTATTAGAATCCAGAAGTCGTGTTAATGGATTTGTGGTAGCCATATACAGGGCAATAATTAAACAATAGCAGTATATTTTTCATTTCAAAATAAAAACACTAATCGATTATGGAATTTTAAATCTATTAGTGCCCTCCCACTACTTTACGTAATTCTGTAATCTCCCTTAACGAAAAAATAGAAATTTGACTATCAAAAATTCATAGCGGGAAGTGGATCCTATGACATTTACTCCAACCTCACACTATCAACAGTCTTGGCCTTTGTAAACTCATTAGGTAGACCTCCAAGGTCAATCACATTCATGTGACTCCTAGTTTGGTCCTGAACCATTTCTTATCCTCACAATAATGACGGTATTGGATTAAAACATATTACATGTGTATACTTGTCAAATTTCACTAATGAGCTTCATAAGTACACCCTCACAATAATGATGGTATTGGGTGACTACGTTAACTCATCACGTTATATCTAATGTTTTACTGGAGTGACCTAAATTCCAAGCACTTATACCCTCACAATAATGACGGTCTTGGTGTTGGGTTTTCTAGGTCAAACCAAGATCAATTTAAGCATTTAAAAGTGTGAATACGAAAAAGTTAAGTTAAGGAATACTCACTTTGATCGGCTTTTGCGATGCGAGGAACAATAAAAATTTCTTCAAGCTTTGAATCTCTCGGCAATCCTTCATTTTGTGCTCCTTTGATTTTCGGTCAAGCCCTCCATGGATGATCTACAAGCTCCAAGCTTTTTGAGTGGATTCCATGCTCAAGGGTTTGTTTCCCTATCACCTTTGGATGACTCTTTATGTGCTAGCATTAGAAAAATTTGCCTAAAATCTTCCTTATTTCTTCTTCTTGCTCTCGGTTTTGAGAGAGATAAAAGAGAGAAAATGGCCCTTGTCCGTGAGGCAGGAGAAGGGAGAGAGAGATAATAAGTTAGTTGGTTTTGTATATTTAGATTTCTAAAATCTAATACCAAAAATTCAAATCCAAAGTACAAGGCAATAAAGCCTTCCAACCACCCCCATCAATCACAAGTGACTAACATCATATCACTCAAAGTGACAAGACATCTATCACTTGAATGACTAATGATGTGACGCTTGATGTGACTTGTGGGCTGCACTTGAATTCGAAATACGAGTGGGCCCGCAAACACTCCCGGGCTCGGGTTCGCTAATTCTGAATTAACGAATATTCTGTTGCGACGTAATTAAATCAAATTAATTAAATAATTATGCCTAGCAAAATTACTATTCACGTCGCAAGTGAATTAATTCTAAAATAACTCGTTCGCCTGAATTAATTCTAAATTTAATTCCGCGTCGAAATCTAATTTCGTATAATATATCGAATATATTATTTTATCGATTAATTCCAAATTAATCGTTCTCTCTCTTTAAATAATATTTTATCCTAGATAAAATATCTCGGTAATTAATCCTAGATTAATTTTTCTCTCTCTTATAATTAATCCCAGATTAATTATGTGTGAGTCATACATCATCTGTGAATCTTCTACAAGTGACCCATGAGATCCCCGGATATGTTGGCAGTAAATCTGGTCGTCGGACTATCGGAACACGTACGTACCTAGTACTACGTTTTTACCGATTTACAAGACATGGTTGGCTTCTAGCAAAGCACCGTGCCTACCCAATTCTCCAGAAATATTCTTAAAGGAGTATGTAATCTATATCAGGCGTAGTATACGTAGTATTGCGTATTGCGATCCAGTATCGGATGTCACGTGCTGGGCCTGGGGCAGGAATTGTGTCTGCCTCGTACGAAACACATATCGGATCTCTGGTAACTAGTCTCTATAATTGGATAATCATGACCCAGTCATATTATCCCGATGACTGCAGTACTAAAGAGTATTAGTTTCATATCATACGTGACCATCATCTCCACTATGACTGGAGTGATACTTCCATCTTGACATCACACCCAATATATTATGATTCTCAATATACCCAGAAAAGGCGTACACAGAACCGGTTAAAGCCATGGACGACCAAAACCAAAGTATATTGATTGTCACAAGTATTAGCGGTGTAAGTCTCAGGTGTTGGACAATTATGACCCATAGCGCCACTATTTATACAGATCATGGTGTTGTTGTACAAATTAACTATGTGACAAAAGAGATTGCACTCTTATCATTTGGGATTAGATCACCTAGATATATAAATGATAGGAGGTCCCTGTGATTTGTTCCTGGATTGAGAATGATATGAGACAATATCAGTCCACGAAGGATAAATCATTAAATATCCCTAGTCAGAGTATTATCGAGATTGGACATCGATGAATACGTAAAAGACTAGTATTACACTTGTGCGCGTTGTGAGGGCATAACGACATAGTTCTCGTATATTTGGGTATAGGATACTAATGCAAGTGTAATATGAGGTTATGTTTTACCGATGGTACGGGAAACAGCTTCGCTCTGGATAGACCCCCTCGGATTTCCATTGGTAGTATGACTATGTGTCTATGGAAGTCCGAAATCAGGGTAGGTGTATTTGGACTTAACCTGAGACTTGCACCGCTAATACTTGCGACAATCAATATACTTTGGTTGTGGTCGTCCAGGGCTTTAACAGGTTCTGTGTACGCCAATGCTGGGTATATTGAGAATCGTAGTGTGTTGGGTGTGATATCAAGATGGAAGTGTCACTCCAGTCATATGGAGATGATGACCGTGTAGGGATACAGAACTAGTTCTCTAAAAAGGTTGCAACCGTCGGGATAATATGACTTGGTCATGATTATCCGATAATAAAGAGACTAGTTGCTCGTAATCCGATATATGCTTCGTACGGGGCAGACATTGTACCAGCCTCAGGCCTTGCATGTGATCATCTGATACTGGATCGAAATACGCAATACTACGTATACAACGCCTAATATAGATCCTTTATTCCTGTGAGGATATTTCTGGAGAATTGGGAAGGCATGGCCCTTTGCTAGAAGCCAACCTTGTCTTGTAAATCGGTACAAACGTAGTACTAGGTACTTACGTGTTCGGATAGTCCGACGACCGAATTTACTGCCAACATATCCGGGGATCTCATGGGTCGCTTCCCAAAGATTCACCGATGACGTATGACTCGCACCTTTAATTAATCTGGGATTAATAAGATGAGAGAGAAAATTAATCTGGGATTAATTGCGGAGATATTTTATCTGGGATAAAATATCAATTAAAGAGAGAAAAGATTAATTTGGAATTAATCGATAAAATTAATATATTCGATATATTATACGAAATTGGATTTCGACGCGGAATTAAAATTAGATTTTAATTCGGGCGAACGAATTAATTTAGAATTAATTCGTTAGCGACATGAATAGTGATTTCGCTAGGCATAATCATTTAATTACTTCGCAACTGAAAATTCGTTAATTCTGAATTAGCGAACCCGAGCCCGCGAGTGTTTATGAGCACATTCGCATTTCGAATTCGAGTGCGGCACGCAAGTCACATCAAGCGTCAAATCATTAGTCATATCAAGCGTCAAATCACTTGTCACTTTGAGTGATGTGACTTGACAACTTGATTGATTGATGGTGAGTGATGTGAGTTGATGGAGGTTGGTATGGCTTTTAATTGTTTGACTTTTAAAGCCAATTTTTGGTAAATCATTTATTGATTTTTTAAAAAAGAATTATGTGTATTAGATACACAAATACACAAAAACCAATTCCATTCCACTCTCTCTCTCTTCTCACGCAATTGGAGCCAAAATTGCTCATCTCTCTCACGCCCATTTGGGCGATTTATTCACTGGTTTTTTCTGGGAAATGCCGAGAAGATGGGAAGCAAGGGTCATAATTTTATGGCAAAATCAAGAGTGCTAGCACACTCCGAGAGACATGCGAAGGTGATATGGAAGTCCACCCATGAGCCGGGGATCGTTTGACGAAGCTTGGAGCTCAAATTCTTAATGATCAAAGCCGAATGGAGGAGGCCAAAACTGCACTGTCGTGAAATGTTCCAGTGAGCAGAAAACTGATTTTTGTTGCCTCCCGCATCGCTCAACCAATCGATGTGAGTATTCCGCAACTCCCTCGTTGTATTCGCACTTGTTTCATGCTTGTTTATTGATCCTTTGGACCTCAACAAACTCCAACAATGGTATCATGAGTAAGGAAAAGCATGAAATTGATTTAGGGCTTAAAATTGGGTAAATTGTATTTGAGCATGTTTTAATGAAATTGGATGAATTAGTATGCATAAATATGTTTTAATTGAAAATTGATTGGATCAATTTGTTGAAATTTTGTTCCGAACAAATTTGCCCAAAATTTTGGTGTTGGCCGAAAATGTGAAGTGCCCTAATTGTCTTGGAATTTTGTTTTTTGTATTCATTGGATGACTTGAAAACAATTGGGGATATTGATTTAATGTTGATTTGGATTCAATTGGATTGGGTTTAAATTTGGACATGAAAATCCCCTTTAGCCGAGACTTTGTGTAGCATGAATGGGTTTGATTTTTTGTTAAATTATGTTGGACATGATTTAATGATGATAAGCATGATTAATTACGCTAATTTGATGTTTTGGAAATATTGATTTGGGTAATTAATAATGTTATACACTTTAGGATAATTAAATGTGAAATTGGATTTTTGGAATTTAATTATTTGGGCCTTAAATTGGATTTGGGCTTGTTGTGTTGTAATTGGGCTTATTGGGCTTGGTTGTACTAAGTTGGGTTTAGGCAAAATTGGTTGGATCCAATTGGGCCCAAAACCGCTTCCATAAAGCCCAAATGCGACTAATGGACCTTAATAATTTAATTGGGCCTAATGGGCCAAAATTGATTTCTAGGCTTATGGGGTAACTCCCGGATTGGACTTTGGTTATTGGGTTTGACCCGAGTTGACCAAAAGTCCACACCTTAAGAAATTAATTAAAAGCCCATTGGACTTTAATTAAATTGACGTTGGACGTTAATCGGGCTTTGAGACCTGTAGCGATTAAATTTGGAATTTAAGTCAAAAAATGTTTATTAAATAAAGTGTAGTATTTAATTTGGAATTAAATAGTGAATTAGAATTAAATACAAATTGAATTGGATTTAATTTTGTAGTTTAATTTAATTCGATAATTCGTACTTTAAGTACTTATTCACAAAATGAGTTTGACTCGAGTCTGCCCCGTATGAAGCACATATCGGATCTCTGGTAACTAGTCTCTATAATCGGATAATCATGACCCAGTCATATTATCCCGATGACTGCAGTACTAAAGTGTACTAGTTTCGTACCCTACGTGACCATCATCTCCACTATGACTGGAGTGATACTTCCATCTTGACATCATACACAATACACTAAGATTCTCAATATACCCTGAAGAGGCGTACACAGAACCGGTTAAAGCCCTGGACGACCAAAACCAAAGTATATTGATTGTCGCAAGTATTAGCGGTGCAAGTCTCAGGTTAAGACAAAATACACCTACCCTGATTCGAACTTCCATAGACACATAGTCATATTACCAATGGAATTCTGAGGGGTCTATCCAGAGCGAAGCTGTTTCCGTAAACACAACCTCCTATTACACTTGCATAAGTATCCAATACTTAAATATATGATAACTATGACGTTATGCTCCCACAACGCGCACAAGTGTAATACTAGTCTATTCTGCATTATCGATGTCCAATCTCGATAATACTACGACTATGGATTATTTAATGATTAAACCTTCGTGGATTGATACTGTCTCATGTCATCTCAATCCGGAACTAATCATAAGGACCTTTTATCATTTATATATCTTGGTAATCCAATTACAAATGATAAAAGAGCAATTTCCTTTGTCACAT
Source organism: Zanthoxylum bungeanum (assembly GCA_019454045.1). Taxonomy (NCBI): domain Eukaryota; kingdom Viridiplantae; phylum Streptophyta; class Magnoliopsida; order Sapindales; family Rutaceae; genus Zanthoxylum; species Zanthoxylum bungeanum. The sequence goes on from SKCR01043497.1 coordinate 22,612, forward strand.
AGTTAATTTGTACAACAACACCATGTTCTGTACAAATAGTGATGCTATGGGTCATAATTGTCCAACAATCTCCCACTTGGCCTATAGCCAATCACTCAAGTGTCCTACACTTGAACTATGTACGGTTCGCTCAAACTTCTGCTGAGAAAAATACTTTCGTCAGCGGATTTGCAAAGTTATCATCTGATGCGATTTATTCGATCATCACATCGCCACGATGTATGATCCGAACGAATCAGATGAATAGTTGAAGTATATACTTGGATCGTTGATGAGACCATTAATTCTTTAGCCTGTGATGTAGCCTAGCTCAGCTGCTAACAGAACTACTCCTAATCTAATTAGGATTATTAAGATCCAAATGGCTTCTATTGCCGCCTCAGCTGCAACATTATTCCGCTTTTGTTGTTTATTCAGTAACAGTATCTTGCTTGGAAGATTTGCAGCTCACTGTTCCGTTATTCAAACTATATAGTAGCTTTATTATGACTTATAGTCATTTTTATCGGTTAGGAAACTTGCAACTGTGAACCCAGTCACTTCAAGTTCTCATTCTCCATAGTTTAAGAAAGCATCCTTAGTTCATCTAAGATACTTCCGGATGTTCTTAACATCAATCCAGTGACTATCACTTGGATTGGCCTGATTGTGACTCCATATGCTCAAAGCATATGAGACACCAGGTCGCGTACATTTATTTCAATGTACGAGTTCTCGGAGAATGCCAACAACTTTGAGATCTATCCCAGTAGATCCTTATTCTTAGAATAAAGGTTGTTTCTCCCAAGAATTCTACGGAGAATTTTTCATGAAAGCCAAGCTTTCACCGATTGTATTATGGAAATATTATTTCCAAGAAATGATATGTCATCATTTTATAGGACAATCACTGTCAGTGCGCTCCCACTAACCTCTTTATATACACAAGAATCATTTTCGTTTTGAATTAAATCATATACCATTACGATTACATTAAAAAAGATAATTCCAAGAACGCCATGCTTGCTTCAATACATAATGGATTGAATAACCTGCAAACCTTATTTGCTGTTTTGATGCGACAAAACTGTCAGGATGTTTTAACATCCTCCAAAAGGTTTCCGTTTAAGGAAAGCTATTTTGACGTTCAGCTGCCATATTTTTTTATAAATGAAACATGCAGCATTAGCAAGCATTATCCAAATGGATTTAACCATGGCAACGATTAAAAGGTTTCGTCGTAATCGACACAATGTTGATAACGATACCCTTTTGCTACAAACCTAGCTTTGTACGTTGGTATGTTACCATCCATGTATTTCTTCCTTGAAGACTCATACAGTACCAATAGGCACAATGCCTTCTGGTACATCAACTAGTGTCCAAACTTGGTTGGTTTACATGGAATCCATATCGGACTTCATGGCACTTTGCCATAATAGGGAGTCGATACCTTGTATCACTTCCTCATACGTAGTCAGTTCGTGTTCCTCAATAAGATTGACATCTTTATTATGTGAGATCAGAAACCCATACCTATCAGGTTGTTTTCTGACTCTCTCCGACTTACGTGGTTCTTGTGTATTCGAAGATTATGGTACAGTTTCATCCTTGATGAACTGTTTGTGTGTTCCATTAGGACTCGGTGCCTGGAACAGGTATACTCTGATTTTCATCGAGTTTTACTTTCCTCCCACTTACCACTGCATATAGGTATTCCTCTTAGGAAAACCCGCATGGCGAGCAACAATTACATTGTTTCTAGTGAGTTGTATAAGTACTATACTTTGGTTTCCCTAGGATAAACCTATAATTAGGCACTTATCTTATTTGGGTTCTAGTTTGGTATCATCCAAACATATGCCTTGCATACCCAAATCTTCAGGAATGAGAAAACCCAGTTTCTTCCTGTTCATATCTAATATGAAATCTGTCGTTCATATCTAATATGAATTCTGTCTAACAGATTTTTCATGGAACCTTATTCAAAATAAGTGTTGCACTGTTAAATGTGTATCCCTAGAAGGAAAAATGGTATCTCAGAGCGACTCATGATTAACCTTATCATGTCCAACAAAAATTTGGTTTCCTCAGTTCGGACACACCATCAAATTGAGGTTGTCCGTGAGGAGTCCAATGTGAAATAATACTATACTCTTTCAAGTAATTGAGAAACTTATGCTTAAAGTATTTTCCACCATGTCTAACCGTGTTGGAAATCTAATAACCATGTCCCAAGATCAAACAAGCAAGATATATATAAGAATGAACTAGATTGAAGTAATGGCGGAAACAATACTCACAAAAGCCAAATGTGGATGCTATGGATGAAGCGAAAATTGCTCCTTTGTGCAGTGGGGAATTCGGCCAAGCAGTAAAGAGAAGCTCCAAGCTTTAGTTGATCCTCCAAGCTCTAAGATGAGTTTCCCATAACACCTTGTATGATCCCTTGATGGTGCTAGCCAAAGATGTGTTCTTTATGTTCCAAACAAACACAAAATCTTCAAGCTTTTGCAACAAAAACCTGAAAATGGAGAGCCAAGAAACTGTCACAGTTTCGGTAATTAGAGAGGGAGAGAAGTATTTGATTTTTGTCTCAAAAATCAATTTATATTTATGTCATAATTATATTAAATAATAATATAATATAACACAAACCATGCAAAGACTTAGAGTGTCTAACACTCAATTTCCATGCATTACCTTTGAGTGCTTTGTACACTATCTTCATGCATTGCATCTTGATTAAATAATGCAAATAATGACAAGTGTCATGTGGGCCCCACACGTTTCCAAATGAAAGTGGGCCCACGTGCACTCACGCGTTCGGGTTCGATATTTCCGAAATATCGAGCTTACGTCGCGACGTTAATTAAATCGAATTTAAATAAATAATTGCGCCTGGCGAAATTATTATTTACGTCGCTAACGAATTAATTCTAAATTAATTCGTTTGCCCGAATTAAAATCTAATTTCAATTTCGCGTCGAAATCGAATTCCGTTTATTATATCGAATATAATAATTTTACGTTTAATTCTAAATTAATCGTTCTCTCTCTTTATACAGTACTTTATCCGAGATAAAGTCTCTCCTTTATTAATCCAAGATTAATCGAGTTTGAATCATACGTCATCGGTGAATCTTCGGGAAGCGACCCAAGAGACCTCTAGATATGTTGGCAGTAAATCCGGTTGTCGAACTATTCGAACACGTACGTACCAAGTACTACGTTTTTACCGATTTACAAGACAAGGTTAGCTTCTAGCAAAACGCCATGCCTACCCAATTCTCTAGAAATATTCTTACTGGAATATTAGATCTATAACAGGCGTAGCATACCGTAGTATAGTGTATATCGAACCAGTATCGGATGATCACATGCTAGGGCTGGGGCTGGATAAGTGTCTGCCCCGTCCGAAACACATATCGGATGTCAAGCAACCAGTCTCTTTGAATCGGATAATCCTGACCTAGTCATATTATCCCGATGGTTGCAACCATTATAGAGTACTAGTTCTGAATCCCTCGCGATCATCATCTCCATATGTCTGAAGTGATACTTCCATCTTGACATCACACCCAGTACACTACGATTCTCGATAAACCCAGAAGAGGTATACACAGAACTCGTTAAAGCCCTGGACCACCCAAACCTAAATTTACCGATTGTCGTAAGTACTAGCGATGCAAATCTCAGGTTAAGATCATATGCACCTACCCTGAAGCGGACTCCCATAGACACGCAGACATACTACCAATGGGACTCCGCGGGGTCTATCCAGAGCGAAGCTGTTTTCCGTACCATCGGTAAAACACAACCTCCTACCGCACTTGCATAAGTATCCAATACTTAAATATATGAGAACTATGCCGTTGTGCCCTCACAACATGCACAAGTGTAGTACTAGTCTATTCCGCATTATCGATGTCCAATCTCGATAATACTACGACTAGGGATATTTAATGATTAAACCTTTATGGATTGATACTGTCTCATATCATCACAATCCGGAACTAATCATAGGGACTTTTACCATTTATATATCAAAGTAAATAAATTACAAAACGGTAAAAGGCAATTTCATTACTACATAGTTAATTTTGTACAATAATACAATATCATTTACAAAATAGTGACGCTATGGGACATTACTGTCTAACAATCTCCCACTTGGCCTATAGCCAGTCACTCAAGCATCTAATACCTGAACTATGTACATGTCGCTCAAACTTTTCCCGAGGAATAGCCTTCGTCAGCGGATCTGCAATATTATCCTCTGATGCGATCTTCTCGATCTTCACATCGCCACGATGTATGATCTCTCGAATCAGATGGAATCGTCGAAGAACATGTTTGGATCGTTTGATGAGACCTTGGTTCCTTAGCCTGTGCTATAGCCCCGCTATTGTCACAATACAATGGAACGGGCTCAGCTGCTAACGGAACTACTCCTAATCCAATTAGGAATTTTCGGATCCAAACTGCCTCTTTTGCTGCTTCAGCTGCTGCAATGTACTCCGCTTCAGTTGTTGAATCGGCAACAGTATCTTGCTTGGAAGATTTCCAGCTCACTGCTCCGTTATTCAAGCAAAATATGTACCCGGTTTGCGACTTTGAAGTCGTCTCTGTCGGTTTGGAAACTTGCATCGGTATACCCAGATACCTCAAGTTCTCCATCTCCATAGATTAAGAAAACATCCTTAGTTCTTTTAAGATACCTAAGGATATTCTTAACCGCCATCCAGTGATCCTGTCCTGGATCGGCCTGATATCGACTGCACATGCTCAAAGCATAGGACACATCAGGTCGTGTACATATCATGGCATACATGATCGATCCGACTGCCGAGGCGAACGGAGTCCGACTCATGTTGTCTCTCTCATCTTGTGTTTTAGGACACATATCCCTAGATAGAAAGACGCCATGTGATGTTGGCAACAGTCCCTTCTTGGACTGATCCATGTTGAATCTCTTCAACACTTTATCAATATATGTACTCTGGGAGAGTCCAAGTAGCTTTCTAGATCTATCCCGGTAGATTTTATTCCTAGAATAAAAGCTGCTTCTCCCAGATCTTTCATGGAGAATTTCAATGAAAGCCAAGCTTTCACCGACGTTAACATGGGAATGTCATTGCCTATTAGCAATACATCGTCGACATAAAGGACAATAAAAGTCAGTGCACTCCCACTAACCTTCTTATATACACAAGGATCATCTACGTTTTGAATGAAATCATATTCTTTTATGACCTCATCAAAACGTTGGTTCCATGACCTCGATGCTTGCTTCAGTCCATAAATGGACCGATTTAACTTACAAACCTTGTTTGCAAGTCTTGGTGCGATAAAACCGTCAGGTTGTTGCATATAAACATCCTCCAACAGGTTTCCGTTAAGGAAAGCGGTTTTAACGTCCATCTGCCATATTTCGTAATCGTAATATGCAGCTATTGCAAGCATTATCCGAATGGATTTAATCATGGCAACGGGTGAGAAAGTTTCGTCATAATCAACTCCAAGTTGTTGACGATACCCCTTCGCTACAAGCCTAGCTTTGTACGTTTGAACGTTGCCATCCATGTCTGTCTTCTTCTTGAAGACCCATTTGCATCCAATAGGCTTTACGCCTTCTGGTGCATCAACCAGTGTCCAAACTTGGTTGGTATACATGGAATCCATTTCGGCCTTCATGGCTTCTTGCCATAAAGTGGATTCGATACCCTGTATCGCTTCCTCATACGTGGCCGGTTCAGTATCCTCAATAAGATTAATATCTACATGAGGTGAGATCAGGAATCCATACCTCTCAGGTATTACCCTGACTCTCTCCGACCTACGTAGCCCTTGTGTAATTGAAGATTGTGGTTCAGTCTCATCCTGGATGGACTGTTCATGTTCCGTTCTAGATTCAATGCCAGGAACAGTATCACTACGACTTTCATCGAGTTCTACTTTCCTCCCACTAAACACTGCATTTAGGAATTCCTTCTCAAGGAAAACCGCATGTAGAGCAACAAATACTTTGTTCTCTTTTGGTTATAGAAGTAATATCCTTTGGTTTCCTTAGGATATCCAACAAATAGGCATTTATCTGATTTGGGTTCAAGTTTGGTACCTTCCAAACGTTTGACGTATGCCCAGCAACCCCAAATCTTCAGGAATGAGAAACCTGGTTTCTTTCCTGTCCATATCTCATACGGAGTCTGTTCAACAGACTTTGACGGAACCCTATTCAAAATAAGAATTGCACTTTCTAATGCATGTCCCCAGAAGGATATAGGTAGCTCAGTGCGACTCATCATCGACCTTACCATGTCAAGCAAGGTACGGTTTCTCCGTTCAGACACACCATTTAATTGTGGTGTTCCAGGAGGAGTCCATTGTGAAAGAATACCATATTCTTTCAAGTAATCTTGAAACTCATTACTTAAGTATTCGCCACCACGGTCCGACCGTAATGTCTTAATACTCTTGCCTGTTTGTTTTTCAACTTCGTGTCGAAACTCTTTGAATTTCTCAAAAGTTTCCGACTTGTGCATCATTAGATACACATAACCATAACGTGATGCATCATCCGTAAAGGTTACGAAGTATCGATATCCACCTCTAGCCTGGCTAGACATGGGCCCACAAACGTCACTATGAACGAGGGCTAACAGTTCAGTGGCGCGTTCACCTTTACCACTAAAAGGTGATTTAGGCATTTTGCCTAATAACAAGATTCGCAGACGTCATATGAATTTGGATCAAATCCGTCCAAGTACCCACTCTTCGAAAGTGTGGATATGCGAGTCTTGTTGATGTGTCCCAGACGACAATGCCACAAATAAGTTTCTTCTTTTGGATTACTCATTTTGAGCCTTTTGTTTGTTATTTTACATTTTGGAGATTCATTTATATTCAAAATATAAAGACCATTATTTGCATCAGCACTGCAAATTTCTGCATCATTCATATATAAATAACACCTGGTGTTTTTAAATACAAAAGTGTACCCAGTTTGGGTTAACAAAGATACAGAAATAATATTCCTAGTTAAACTAGGAACAAAATAACAGTCATATAGTTTAAGTACATGCCCCGAGGGCAGTTCCAAAACAAAAGTGCCTACGGCCAAAACAGCAACAGAAGTTCCATTTCCAACTCGTAGATCTACCTCCCCCGAAGCCAGTCTCCTGCTATCATGCAGATCCTGCACATCAGTACAAATATGAGAACCACAGCCAGAATCAAAAATCCAATTTTTATTAAGACTAGAAGTAGTCATATTTATCTCAATAACAAACATACCTGAGGCCGGAGCCTTGCCCGCCTGTATGTCCTCCTTATGTCCCTTGTTCATGCGGCAGTCACGCTTCCAGTGACCTCTCTTGCCGCATTTCAGGCAAACATCTTGAGACTTGTCCCTTGGCTTCCCAGAAGCCTTTGTTGACTTGGCCTTGCCTTTGTTCTTATGCTTCTTCTTCTTAACACCCCCCAGTTGCCTTGAGCCCAGCTTTCGGCGTTTGAGATGTTGTTGCAAAGTGCGCCTCGCGCTTGTTGCCTTTCAGAAGTTCTTTCTCTGACTCCTTGAGAATTGACAACAACTCTCCAAGAGTGTCATCCGAATTCATCAGTTTGTAGTTGATGACAATCTGTTTCCAAGTATCGGGTAGTGACTGTAGAAGTACATCTATAGCCAGCTCAGACTCCAAGACTATCCCCATATTAGCCAGTTCATCAATATCGGCTATGATTTGAGTCCCATGGACCTCAACAGAACTACCATCAGTCATACGGGAGCGAAAGATTTCTTCACTAACTCGTACCTCGCCATCCGCTTATTAGTGCGGTGAAGATCTTGCAATCTTGCCATCATATATAAGGATCCAAGTCCCTATTTTGGCGACGAAAGTGTTGAGTCATTGAAGCAAGCATGATCGACTGAGCCGTGTCACAATCATCACTGTGAGTTTTCCATAACTCCAGCTCAAGTGGCTCAGTGGGCTTAGGCCCGAGAGGTCTCTGAATCGTATACAGTATCCTCTCTGCCCCAAGGACTATCCTTAGGTTCATTTCCCAATCAGCAAAGTTTATCCCCTTAAAGACATTTTCACCCATGATGATGTCTCGGACATTTACCTTGCTTGCCATCTTAACTACGATAGTCCAACTATCTAGTTAACGATAAAATGGGTACAGTCAAACTGTTACAAGAAAAATAACATTTTATTAGTCCAACTAATGTTAAAAATTGACGAAATAAATTTTGTAAGCGCGTAAAGCTAAGTATCTGAATGAAATTGCAAACTCAATACTAGCCTCCCACTATTTTCTACAAGTCTCTAACCCTCTGTTGAGTACTCGGGAAATCCAATTTCCTAGTGGGCTAGGATCCCGTTAAATAACACACAACCTTGACTTTGGCCAACAAGTTGTATGATATTTAACTAGGTAGATCTCGAAGATCAATTGGATCCCATCCAATTCCTAGATCCGGTAGGTGGACATCCAAGTCCGAAACATATATATCTAATACATACGTCAATGTATCCAATACATTTTCCTAACCATTTCCTCTGAATCAACTAAGCCTTGGCTTTGGCACAACAAACCTAATGATTCCAGTTAAGCGGGACCCATTGACAAGGAAAGTTTCGTAATCAATGTCGATGGACAAGAAGTGATCTTGACTTTGGCCAACAAATCACAACTTGGACAGGACACCGATGTGTAACAAAACTCTCATGATTCAAACACATCCTCAATTGACAAAGGTCTTGACTTTGGCCAACAAACCAATGCCAATTTCGGATCTTGAGAAAGAATCATTCAACGGAAGGAAAATCGCTTAATATTGTTTGAGGGATTTTTCGCGTAATTGGCAACCAATAATTTATCTTTGTTAGGTCTCATCATCATACACCCTTAAGCATGCTTCTAAAACATCATAAAGCGCGTAAAGTAAAATAATAGTGATATGCGGATGGATATATAAACAACTTGTTCCTAGAACAAATCACTCCCTTTCCTCTCCCCGCTAGCACTATTCTACTTCTACCCAATTACATAATACAATAAGAGAAACCTCATTTACATTGAGGGGAATTAGGTGAGAAGAGAATACATAGAGATAAAGAGATAAGGCTGGACACGCAGGTCCAATTTATAAATTCCAAATTTACAATAATTTCTAAAATTACCCTTCCCTTCTAATATCCATCCGATATACACTATTCATACAACACATCCACATTCATTCATTCATTCAAGGCATGTTATACAACCAATCAAATCCAATTAATTAGTCTTTAATTAGGTGACAATACAATGTTCAAACAATTGTTTGCATTTGCGCGAGTCCAACTCGTTTTGAGAATAAATACATATGGTATGAATTCACGAATTATATCGAACTACTCGTTAAATCCAATTTAAGTCGTATTCAATACTAATCCTATTATTTAATTCTAAATTAAATATATACACTTTTATTGTGCTTTTATAACTTAGATTCCAAATCTAGTTCTATTGGGTCTCAAAGCCCAACTAACATCTAATGTCCGTTTAATTAAAGTCCGATGGGCTTTCTATTGATTTCATTAGGCTTGGGCCTTGGTCAATGTGGGTCAAACCCAATTTCCAAGCCCAATAAGGAATCACCCTCATTTGCCATAAAACCAATATCAAGCCCATAAGGCCCAATTAAACATAAAAGCCCATTTATTACATTTGGACTTAAATGGTGTGTGATTTAGGCCCATCTTGGATCCAATCCAAATGGTCCAAATCTACTTGGCCCAACCAAGCCCATTTATGACCAAATATAATAGTTTTAGGCCCAATTCCAATTTAAGCCCAATTAACTAAATTTTAAAATTCCAAATTTTATAACTTAATTAATTAAAGTGTATGTTCATGATTAATCCTTTAAATCAATATTCCCAAAATATCAAATTAATCTATTAATCATATTTTTATCTTAAATACATGTCCAACATTATTTAATCAAAAAATCAAGATCCCTAATCATCATCAAGCATTCGGCCAAGGTGATTAATATGGCTCCGAGTTTCTTTTCAATCCAATCAATCACAAATGATCATCTCATATTATTTCAAGTCATCCAATGTCTTAAAATTAAAAAATCATTTAGTCCTCATGCTTGCATGTATTCGGCCAAGCCACTTTGGGGTTGGAAAAATTAATCCAATTCATTTTCCATGAAATTGATGATGTATAATCCATTTAACATACATCTAAGCATATTAATCAAGCAAACTCATCAAATCATGCTTCAAACAATTTTCCCCAAATAACATCCTAATATATTTGCATGCATTTTAGGCTCAATGATACCATTGTTGGAAATCTAATAACCATGTCCCCAAGATCAAAAACAAGCAAGATATATATAAGAATGAACTAGATTGAAGTAATGGCGGAAACAATACTCACAAAAGCCAAATGTGGATGCTATGGATGAAGCGAAAATTGCTCCTTTGTGCAGTGGGGATTCGGCCAAGCAGTAAAGAGAAGCTCCAAGCTTTAGTTGATCCTTCCAAGCTCTAAGATGAGTTTCCCATAACACCTTGTATGATCCCTTGATGGTGCTAGCCAAAGATGTGTCTTTATGTTCCAAACAAACACAAAATCTTCAAGCTTTTGCAACAAAAACCTGAAAATGGAGAGCCAAGAAACTGTCACAGTTTCGGTAATTAGAGAAGGAGAGAAGATTATTTTTGTCTCAAAACAATTATATTTATGTCATAATTATAATAATTATATATAATATAATATAAACTATATAAAATAATATTATGCAATAACAGACATTAGATGACTGTCTAACACTCATATTCCATGCATTACTCTTGTAGTGTATTGTACAGTACTATGCATAATGCATCTTGATTAAATAATGCAAATAATGACAAGTGTCATGTGGGCCCCACACGTTTCCAAATGAAAGTGGGCCCACGTGCACTCACGCGTTCGGGTTCGATATTTCCGAAATATCGAGCTTACGTCGCGACGTTAATTAAATCGAATTTAAATAAATAATTGCGCCTGGCGAATTATTATTTACGTCGCTAACGAATTAATTCTAAATTAATTCGTTTGCCCGAATTAAAATCTAATTTCAATTTCGCGTCGAAATCGAATTCCGTTTATTATATCGAATATAATAATTTTACGTTTAATTCTAAATTAATCGTTCTCTCTCTTTATACAGCACTTTATCCGAGATAAAGTCTCTCCTTTATTAATCCAAGATTAATCGAGTTTGAATCATACGTCATCGGTGAATCTTCGGGAAGCGACCCAAGAGACCTCTAGATATGTTGGCAGTAAATCCGGTTGTCGAACTATTCGAACACGTACGTACCAAGTACTACGTTTTTACCGATTTACAAGACAAGGTTAGCTTCTAGCAAAACGCCATGCCTACCCAATTCTCTAGAAATATTCTTACTGGAATATTAGATCTATAACAGGCGTAGCATACCGTAGTATAGTGTATATCGAACCAGTATCGGATGATCACATGCTAGGGCTGGGGCTGGATAAGTGTCTGCCCCGTCCGAAACACATATCGGATGTCAAGCAACCAGTCTCTTTGAATCGGATAATCCTGACCTAGTCATATTATCCCGATGGTTGCAACCATTATAGAGTACTAGTTCTGAATCCCTCGCGATCATCATCTCCATATGTCTGAAGTGATACTTCCATCTTGACATCACACCCAGTACACTATGATTCTCGATAAACCCAGAAGAGGTATACACAGAACTCGTTAAAGCCCTGGACCACCAAACCTAAATTTTACCGATTGTCGTAAGTACTAGCGATGCAAATCTCAGGTTAAGATCATATGCACCTACCCTGAAGCGGACTCCCATAGACACGCAGACATACTACCAATGGGACTCCGCGGGGTCTATCCAGAGCGAAGCTGTTTTCCGTACTATCGGTAAAACACAACCTCCTACCGCACTTGCATAAGTATCCAATACTTAAATATATGAGAACTATGCCGTTGTGCCCTCACAACATGCACAAGTGTAGTACTAGTCTATTCCGCATTATCGATGTCCAATCTCGATAATACTACGACTAGGGATATTTAATGATTAAACCTTTATGGATTGATACTGTCTCATATCATCACAATCCGGAACTAATCATAGGGACTTTTACCACTTATATATCAAAGTAAATAAATTACAAAACGGTAAAAGGCAATTTCATTACTACATAGTTAATTTTGTACAATAATACAATATCATTTACAAAATAGTGACGCTATGGGACATTACTGTCTAACACCGTGATGGATTAATACTTTAGCCGATCTGTCTGTTACTTCGTGTCGAAACTCTTTGATTTTTAAACTTTCTGATTCGTGTTTCAAAAGAAACACATAACCATAACGCGATGCCACATCCGTAAAGGTTACGAAGTATTCAAATCCACCTCTAGCCTAGATAGATATGGGCCCACTTACGTCACTATGAACGAGGGCTAACAAATCGGTTGGCACTTACACTTTACCAAGTAAAATGTGTTTTAGGCACTTTTCCAATAAACTAGATTCGTAGACATCATTTGAATAGGATCAAATCCGTCCTAGTATCCACTCTTCAAAAGTGTGGATATACGAGTCTTGTTAATGTGTCCCAGACAATAATGCCATAAATAAGGCTTATCTGATTAAATCAGGTTTGAGCTATTTGTTTGTCATGTTATATGTTTGAGATTCAATTATATTCAAAATATAAATACTGTTATTCACATCTAATGTGTTTATCTCAATATCATCTTTATAAAATAAAACACTTTAGTGTTCTAGAATATAAAGGTATACCCGCAACGAGTTATACTCTAATATAGAGATAATGTTTCTAGTCAAACTAGTTACATTTTAACAGTTTCCTAATTTAAGTACACACCCGAAGAGTAGTTCCTAAACTTAGGTTTCTACGGTTAAAACAGCGACTCTCGTCCCATTTCTAATTCGCAGATCGATCTCAACTGAAGTCAGTCTCCTGCTTGTCAGCAGATTCTGCACATCAGTATATATTTATGTACAACACTTAGTATCAAAATCCAATTTTGAAACTAATAGTGAACATGTTTATGACAAACATACTTGGAGCCGGAGCCTTTCCCATCTTCACTTCTTTCACGTCTACCTTGTCCATATGGCAGTCACGCTTCCAGTGACCCCGTTTGCCACAGTTTAGGCAGACATCTTGGGATATGTCATTTGTCTTCCTAGAAGACTGTGATGATTTTTCCTTTGCCACTTTTAGAAGCTCTGGTTGTGCCTCCTTGAGCATAGCCATCAACTGTCCAAGAGTTTACTCTTGGTTCATAATGAACCTGCCCCAGCTTTCGGGTAGAGACTATAGGATCAAATCTTTGGTAGTCTCGGCCACATAGGTAATGCCCAGCTAACCTAGCTGATCGATGTCAGCAATCATCTGCGACACCTAGTGCTCGACAGATGTACCCTCTGACATACACGAGCTAAAGAGCTTCTTATGCAATTAATACTTCTAAGAATAAATCTATGAAAATCTTTAATTTCATCATCATGGTACAAGGATCTAATCCTTAATTCTGACGACGGAATTAAGTGTCATTGCATCTTACTATAAAGGATTGAGCGCTAAAGTTATCATTACATGAATCTTCCAAAGATCATGTTCTACTATTTGCTCAACTCCGGGCTTAGGCCCAAGAGGTTGTTCTATCAAATAGAATAACTTCTCAGTTCCCAGGACTATCCTGAGTTTCTATTCCCAATTTGAAAATTAAAGCCGTTTAATAACATTTTTACCCAGGTTTATGTTTTAAACGCTAATATTTCAATTATCTTGATTGCTATAGTTCAACTATCCAATCAACGATTTTAGGTACTATTTATTATAATGATTACTATAGTCTAACTATATAATCAACTATAATTAAATTGGTTAAATTCAAATATATTGATTACTATAATCCAATTATATAATCAACTATAATTTGAAGTAGTTTGAATACAGTCCAACTGTTTAATTAAAACAACGATTAAATATTAGTCCAACTAATATATTTATTTAATTATTGACTAAAAATGAAATGAGCGCGTATTGGCAAGTATCTAAACGAAATTGCAAATTTAATACTTACCTCCCACTATTTTTCGGCGAGCCTCTAACCCTCTGTTGAGTACTCGGGATCCCGTTAAATAACACACAACCTTGACTTTGGCCAACAAATTGTATGATATTTAACTAGGTAGATCTCGAAGATCAATTGGATCTCATCCAATTCCTAGATCCAGTAGGTGGACATCCAAGTCTGAAACATATATCTTATATATGCCAATATATCCAATATATTCCATAAACTGTTTCCTCTGAATCAATTAAGCCTTGGCTTTGGCACAACAAACTTAATGATTCCAGTTAAGCGGGACCCATTGACTTTGGAAAGCTTCGTAATCGATGTCAATGGACAAGAAGTGATCTTGACTTTGGCCAACAAATCACAACTTGGATAAGACATGTGATATGGAACAAAGCCTTCATGATTCAAACACATCGGCGATGGACAAAGGTCTTGACTTTGGCCAACAAACCAGTGCCAATCTTGGATCTTGAGTAAGAATCACTCTTGGGAAGGAAAACGCTTAATATATATGAGGGTTTTCACGTAATTGGCAACCAATTAATTATCTTTGTTAAGGTCTCATCATACACCCTTAAACATGCATTCTAAAAACATAATAAGGCGAGTAAATAAATTTAATAATGATATGCAGATGGATATTTAAAACACTTTGTTCCTATAACAAATCTCTCACCTTCCTCTCTCCCGCTAGCACAAATCTTACTTCTACCCAATTACATAACACTTCTAAAGAAACCTCATTTACATTGAGGGGAATAGGTGAGAAGAGAAATACAAAAAGTCAAGAGGTAATAGGCTGGACACGCAGGTCAAATTTAATAAATTCTAAATTTATTACAATAATTTCCAAAATTGCCCTCACCCATCTAATATCCATCCGATACATTTTCATACATCACATCCATGTATTCACACAAAGCATGTTATCAATCAATCTAATCCAATTAATTAATCTGAAATTAATGAACATCCAATGTTCAAACAATGATTTGATTTTGCGTGAGTCCGACTCGTTTTAAGAATAAATACTCAAAGTACGAATTATTGAATTATATCAAACTACAATATTAAATCTAATTTAATTTATATTTAATACTAATTCTTTATTTAATTCTAAATTAAATAATTACATTTATTTAATGTGCCTTTACGACTTAGATTCTATATCTAATCTTTACGGGTCTTAAAGCTCAATTAACATCCAATGTCAATTTAATTAAAGTCCAATAGGCTTTCAATTAATTTCTTAAGGCATGGACTTTGGTCAATATGGGTCAAACCCAAATACCAAAGCCCATTTAAGGAATCACCCTTATTTGCCAAGAAACCAATTTAGGCCCATTAGGCCCAATTAAAATTTTAAGGCCCATTTGATTATATTTGGACTTTATGGATATGGTTTTGGGCCCAATTGGATCCAACCAACTAACCTAAACCAAACTTGGCCCAACCAAGCCCATTAAGCCCAAATACAACTTTACAAGCCTAATTCCAAATTAAGCCCAATTAATTAAATTACAAATTTCCAAATTTCACAATTAAATTAATCTAAAGTGTATAGCCATAATTAATTAACCAAATTAACATTTCTAAAACACCAATTTACATAATTAATTATGCTATTCAACATCAACACATGTCCAACATAATTGAATCAAAAATCATATCATTTCCATGTTTTATCATTCACGGCAATTTGGGGATTTTTTTTCCAATTCCGACTTCAATCCAATTGAATCTCAAATTAACATTTCCCAAGTCTTTCAAACTCATCCAATAATTCAAAAAACAAAAAATCACCATGACATTTACGGCACCAACTTTCGGCCAAGCCAATAATTTGGGGAAAATTTGATCCAATTCAATTTTCATCAAATTGATCATGCATAACACTATGTTATCATTATTCAAGCAAACTCAAACAATCAATTTCATCAAAACATGCTCAAATCAATTTTACCCAATTTTTACCCTAATTCGTTTTTCATGCTTAAAAACCGCTCTGATACCATTGTTGGGTTTTCTAGGTCAAACCAAGATAATTTAAGCATTTAAAAGTGTGAATACGACAAATTTAAGTTGCGGAAACTCACTTTGATCGGCTTTTGCGATGCGAGGAACAACAAAAATTTCTTCAAGCTTTGAAGCTCTCGGCAATCCTTCATTTTGTGCTCCTTTGATTTTCGGTCAAGCCCTCCAATGATGATCTACAAGCTCCAAGCTTTTTGAGTGGATTCCATGCTCAAGGTTTGTTTCCCTATCACCTTTGGATGACTCTTTATGTGCTAGCATTGGAAAAATTTGCCACAAATCTTCCTTATTTCTTCTTCTTGCTCTCGGTTTTGAGAGAGATAAAAGAGAGAAAATGGCCCTTGGCCCTGAGGTAGAAGAAGGGAGAGAGAGAATAAGTGAGTTGGTTTTGTGTATTTAGATTTCTAAAATCTAATAACAAAATTCAAATCTAAAAGTACAAGGCAATAAAGCCTTCCAACCACCCTCATCAATCACAAGTGACTAACTTCATATCACTCAAAGGGATAAGACATATATTACTTGAATGACTAATGATGTGACGCTTGATGTGACTTGTGGGCCGCACTTGAATTCGAAATACGAATGGGCCCGCAAACACTCCCGGGCTCTGGTTCGCTAATTCCGAATTAACGAATTTTCCATTGCGACGTAATTAAATCAAATTTAATTAAATAATTATGCCTAGCAAATTATTATTCACGTCGCAAGCAAATTAATTCTAAATTAACTCGTTCGCTCGAATTAAATTCTAAATTTAATTCCGCATCGAAATCTAATTTCGTATAATATATCGAATATATTATTTTATCGATTAATTCCAAATTAATCGTTCTCTCTCTTTAAATAATATTTTATCCCAGATAAAATATCTCGGTAATTAATCCTAGATTAATTTTTCTCTCTCTTATAATTAATCCCAGATTAATTATGTGCGAGTCATACCTCATCGGTGAATCTTCGGGAAGCGACCCATGAGATCCCCGGATATGTTGGGAGTAAATCCGGTCGTCGGACTATCCGAACACGTACGTACCTAGTACTACGTTTTTACCGATTTACAAGACATGGTTGGCTTCTAGCAAAGCACCGTGCCTACCCAATTCTCCAGAAATATTCTTAAAGGAATATGTAATCTATATCAGGCGTAGTATATGTAGTATTGTGTATTGCGATCCAGTATCGGATGTCACGTGCTAGGCCTGGGTCTGGAATTGTGTCTGCCCCGTATGAAGCACATATCGGATCTCTGGTAACAAGTCTCTATAATCGGATAATCATGACCCAGTCATATTATCCCGATGACTACAGTACTAAATAGTACTAGTTCCGTACCCTACGTGACCATCGTCTCCACTATGACTGGAGTGATACTTCCATCTTGACATCACACACAATACACTACAATTCTCAATATACCCAGAAGAGGCGTACACAGAACCGGTTAAAGCCCTGGACGACCAAAACCAAAGTATATTGATTGTCGCAAGTATTAGCGGTGCAAGTCTCAGGTTAAGACCAAATACACCTACCCTGATTCGGATTTTCATAGACACATAGTCATACTACCAATGGAATTCTGAGGGGTCTGTCCAAAGCGAAGCTATTTCCGTACCATCGGTAAACACAACCTCATATTACACTTGCATAAGTATCCAATATTTAAATATATGAGAACTATGCCGTTATGCTCCCACAACGTGCACAAGTGTAATACTAGTCTATTCCGCATTATCGATGTCCAATCACGATAATACTACGACTAGGGATTATTTAATGATTAAACCTTTGTGGATTGACACTGTCTCATGTCATCTCAATCCGGAACTAATCATAAGGACCTTTTATCATTTATATATCTTGGTAATCCTATTACAAATGATAAAAGAGCAATTTCCTTTGTCACATAGTTAATTTGTACAACAACACCATGTTCTGTATAAATAGTGATGTTATGGGTCATAATTGTCCAACACTTGGGCATAAGTAGTAAGAACTCATTAATCTCCGTATTGACAAGACAAACCATCCAATAATGCTCCAACATTATTAATATTTTTACTTAAAATAAAATAATCACCTAATCACGAGAGATTTATGACAATCAAGTCATTAACAATCTTGGGTCAAAATTTAAATTTAAATTTAAAAACATGCATTGCATATCCAATATGACATTTGCATAATCAAATTAAATTTATCATGGAATAAATTCAAAATACATATGTTGTGTGATTAAAACCTGCGCTGATACCATTCTGTTAGGGCGGATGTGGGACCCCAAGGGTCATATTGGTGCCCCGCGCAGTGAAAGTGGATGTAACCCCTTGGATATTAACATTGGTTTATTTTCAAAATATTTTATGGAAAAATATATTATGTTAAGAGTCCTTAGGAAAAAACGAGGACTAAATCAGAGTCCGGAAACTCTGAAACAAAGAAAATGAAGTTTCAACGCGGGCATCAGGTCACGGCGCATCACGACGCTCATGTTTGGGCATCGCGACACCCAATGGCTAGCATCGTGAATCCTACAACATTGAATGTTGAGTGTCGCGATGCCAAGATCAGAGTTGCCACGCCATCTTGTGTAAAATATTGGCAGTGTGTAATTTTACCTACAAATTAGTTCTAAACACTTCCAATTTTCTCCAAATACTTCAATACACCTAAAATCCAATTTTAGCATTCAAACCATCATAAACACATGTTATACAACAAACACATGTATTCTGAATACAAATATGAATTTATTTGAATCAAAACACAAACCAAATTAGATACCCACAATGAAATGACTCATGAACAATTCTAGGTCACTCAAAGGTAATCAATTGATTCTAGGCTAATTTCTCTAACCCTTACTTATTTTAGCTTTCTTAAGATTGATTAAAACATTTGCTCAAGCTTGATATTTATAGCAAAACTTAGGCAATTTTAACTAATAAAAGTTTTAATCAACTTTTATGTGAACTAAATCTAATTTGTCCAAATATGTATAATTAGGTGTGACTAATCACCTTTGTCTACTACTTTGATTTAATCCAATTAAATCAAGACAAAGTTTAGGTAATGGATTAGTTAAATGTCTACAACTTTGATTTAATTCAATTAAATCAAACCAAATACACCTATAATTATATATTTACATTTACCAAAATATCCTCAAATAGTAAAGATATTTATTAAATTACGATAAAGCGCTTATGTAATTTTGGAGTAATCCAATTAGGTTAAAGTAAATAATCAAAGTTATCCAATAATACTTAATTACCTTAGTTGATAATTATAATATCAAATATTATTTATTATAAAAAAATTATCGGCTACTCAAGTGTTCAACGAGTACATTTCATATTGTGGGACTCTCTAAGTCCAGACATGTTCGTCATAGAAACCTAGCTAATATTTACGCAATTCGGCCACCTCCGAATTCCCGAAGAACACTAACGACCTTTCTGAACTATACAAGTCGAGGTCATCAAATATATTTATCAATCAATCCATCGTAGGCTACCCGCATTGTGCTTAGGAAACATAGAATACACCCTCAAGTTTCCAAGACGCACATCTAATGTCTACATGTCTACGATTCTTTACAACTAATACCCTATGTGATCGGCTTTGTCCAAAGTCTTAAGATCGTGACTTACTCACATTGATACCTACACCCCTTATGGTACACATACGAGCCGACGAATCCTATCTTGTTAAGCACTTGATAACGAGTGCATCGGTCCACACCCAACGAACATTAGAGACAAAACCATGAAGGTTTTTCTGACATACATGGCATCTAAGTGTGGAGGATCTCACACAAAATGAATATTGTCTATAGTCAAGGATTACATATATTACTCGACTCGAGGAGATTCCTATTGATGGTGGTTTGTACTTCCAAATATTAGGAATCACCTGTGAGTCATTCAGTATTCGCTCTAACGAATATCCACATGTCTATACAAGCTTCCAAAGCTCATGGTATATCAGGATAAACCATTGGAACTGCAAATCCAATATATGACATGTTCTAATCTTCTAGGTTATAGGAATTCGACCATATTCCAAAACCAACGACTATGAATGTTTACTTTTAAGAATAATTTATAATAGTAATACTATCTCAATGTCGGACCGCCTAGTGTCCAGTATTACTACAAGACTATTCTAAGGTCGATGTTATTCTTAGCATATTTATACATCAATCTAATATGCATAATGACATTACCATTAATAAGGTTTGAAATGATAAAGTACTTAATTTATTAATAAATAATATATATACAATACATTATTCGGATTGGCGCTCCAAGCACCAACTCAAACACCATATGCCTTAGCAGTTGGTAGTTTCATGTAAGCTTATATTAAGCGCGAGACCGGGGCATTTGTTTTTGCAGTGGGAATAGTTAATATATTTCAGTCTAACCTAAGATTATATATTTGGGTGGATGTGAAAATATAATCTCAAGTATCTTAGGAGAACGAGAAATTATATGCTTGTATATTGTGTTGATGATATGATCCTTAGGGGATATACAGACTCTAATTTTCAGACGGATGTCGATTCTAGGAAATCAACATCTGGATAAGTGTTTACCTAAATGGTGGGGCCATTGTATGGAGGAGCACAAATCAATCGTATATTACTGACTCCACCATGGAGGCTGAGTATGTAGCAGCTTGCGAAACAACTAAGGAAGCAGTCTGGCTTCTGGAAATTATTTGGAGATCTGGAAGTTGTTTTCAGATATGGATAAACCACTCACCTTTATTATGATAATAATGGTGCAGTGGCGAATTCCAAAAAAACCCAATAAGCCACAAAAAAGGAAAGCATATAGAGAGAAAGTATCATCTCAATCGGGAATATAGTGCGAGAGAAGATATTTTTGTCATGAAGATTGCATCCTCGGAGAACCTAGCTGATCTGTTTACAAAAATCTTATCGTCTAAAGTGTTTGAAGGTCACCTAAAGGGTCTAGGATTACGTGACTGTTAGACAATTATGCCCATAGCGTCACTATTTGTAAAAGACATTGTGGTTTTTTGTACAATTAATTATGTAGCAATGAAATTGCATTTATCATTTTTGTAATTTATTTACTTGGATATATAAATGGTAAAAGTCCTTATGATTAGTTTCGGATTGATAAGATATGAGACAGTATCAATCCATAACGTTTTAATCATTAAAACATCCCTAGTTGTAGTATTATCGAGACTGGACATCGATAATGCGGAATAGACTTATTGCACTTGTGCGTGTTATGGAAGCGTAAACAATAGTTTCTCATATATTTAAGTATTGGATACTTATGCAAGTGTGATAGGAGGTTGTGTTTACCGATGGAACGGAAACAGCTTCGCTCTGGATAGACCCGCGGAATCCCATTGGTAGTATGACTATGTGTCTATGGGAGTCCGCATCAGGTAGGTGTATTTGGTCTTAACCTGAGACTTGCATCGCTAGTACTTGCGACTATCAATACGCTTTGGTTTTGGTCGTCCAGGACTTTAACAGTTTCTGTGTACGCCTCTTCTTGGTTTATTGAGAATCGTAGTGTAATAGGTGTGATGTCAAGAAGGAAGTATCACTTCAGTCATATGGAGATGATGATCACGCATGGATACAGAACTGGTACTCTAAATGGTTGCAACCATCGGGATAATATGACTTGGTCATGATTATCCGATTAAAGAGACTAGTTGCTTGTAATCCGATATATGCTTCGTACGGGGCATACATTATTCCAGCCCCAGGCCTTGCATGTGACATCTGATACTGGATCGCTATACGCAATACTACGTATACTACGCCTGATATAGATTATATATTCCATTCAGAATATTTCTGGAGAATTGGGTAGGCACGGTGCTTTGCTAGAAGCCAACCATGTCTCGTAAATCGGTAAAAACGTAGTACTAGGTACGTACGTGTTCGGATAGTCCCACGACCGGATTTACTGCCAATATATCCAGGGATCTCTTGGGTCGCTTCCTGAAGATTCACCGATGACGTATGATTCGAACATAATTAATCTTGGATTAATTATGGAGATATTTTATCTGGGATAAAATACTATTTCAAGAGAGAGAGCGATTAATTCAGAATTAATCGATAAAATAATATATTCGATATATTAATCGAAATTAGATTTCGACGCGGAATTAAAATTATATTTTAATTCAAGCAAATGAGTTAGTTTAGAATTAATTCGTAAGCGATGTGAATAGTAAATTTGATTTAATTACGTCGCAACGGAAAATTCGTTGATTCAGAATTAACGAAACCGAACCCGGGATGGGTTTGCAAGGCCACTCCAATTTTGAATCAAGTGCGGCCAGAAGTCACATCACATGTCACTTTAGTGATGGATGTCAATTCACTTTTTTGGTGAGTGACAACTAGTCACTATTCATGATGGAGGTGGTTGTGAGCCTTTAATGCATTTTTGGCTCCAAAATTTGGTTTGACTTTTTGAAAGCATATACCAAAATTTGGTAAAGCATTTTTCATTATTGTTTTTAGAAAACAAATACCAAAAAACAAAGAAAACTCTTTCTCTCTCTCATTGCTCAAAAACAGTAAGCTCCATTGAAGGAAAGAAAAATTGTTTTTCTTTCAATCTTGCTAGCACATTCAAGGAATCATCACTAGGTGATAGGGAAACTAATCTAAGAGCTTGGAATCCTTTCAAAGGCTTGGAGCTTGTTCATCATCAACAAAGGACCACATTGGCCGAATAGATCAAAGATTCTTTGGTGTTCATTGTAGGCACTGCATTTTTGCATATAAGTCCCTATAATGAGTCCATTTGGAGACACTACCTTTTAAGTCACGGAGGTCACGGAAAACGGACATCGGAAGGGGAAATTCAGAATAAACAAGGTTCACTGTTTTCGTTCGTGCTGCGTTCGTGTATACGTTCGAACGCGTTATCAAACGCTACACGAACGCGAACCTTCTGTTTACCGTTCGAACGCGTTTACGAACGCTACACGAACACGCACACACTGAACTAAGTCTGTCTCGTCATATTTCATGCACAACTGCCTTTTGGGTGATCTCCCTTGCATTATATAGCCAATCATATTATTTGTATTCCTGCATTTATCCATTCGATGTGTTCTTGGGATGATATTCAAGCATGATTAGGCTGTTAGCATGTTATTTGGTTAATATATTCATAAGATAGTACTCAAGCATGATTAGGTTGTTCTTAGTTTTCCCTATCATATGATTGAGAAATGTTCATGAGATTGCCATGTGATGTTGCATGTTGTGATGATTAATTTCATGCATGTGGATTTAGAAGCATGATACTCTTGGAAATAAGTGTTACTTAGGCCATATTAAATTATTACACAAATCCTTTCATTACAAGTGACATAAGTAAGGGACCATTCCGAACCCAACGGTTTGAGGTCTTCCCTTGCGAGGGGTGAGTGCGGCCTTAAATCTCATTTTCCCGGTTCACACCGGGTGGCGACTCCATTATTCTTCGGTTTAGTCCCCCATGGCTACTCTGTACTCCCAACCGGGCCGCGAGCCCGGGACAGCATGCGTCGCCTCATATCCTGTGTCCCACATTCATCTTCTTCAAAATCCATTCAATGTAAGTGTGATTCCACCTCACTTCTTTGAGTATTCATTCTTTTCAATGCTTAAATATGATCTTGGGACCACATTAGAAACCAACAATGGTATCAGAGCCTAATTTGAGCATGAAAAATATTAGGGTTCTTATGCTAAAATTTGGGTAAAAATGATTTGAGCATGATTTGATAAAATTGATTGATTGAGTATGCTTGAATGATGATAACATAGTGTTATGCATGATCAATTTCATGAAAAATGAATTGGATTATTTTTTCCAAATTTATGGCTTGGCCGAATGCATGTTGAACCTTAAAGTCATGGTATTTTTTGTTCTTTTGATCATTGGATGAGCTTAAATACTTGGGATAATGTTGATTTGTAATTCAATCGGATTGAAAACGAAATCGAAATAAAAACCCTAGAATGCCGTGAGCTCGATAGCATGAAATGAGATGATTTTTTGAATCAATTATGTTGGACATGTGTTGATGATGAAAAGCATGATTAATGGATTAGATTAGTATTTTGGAAATGTTAATTTAAAAGATTAATCATGGCTAAACACTTTGATTTATTAAATTATGAATTTTGGAAAATTGGAATTTAATAAATTGGGCTTGATTTTGAATTGGGCTTATAATTGTTGTATTTGGGAAAATGGGCTTGCTTGGGCCAAGTTGGTTTGGGCCAAATGGATTGGATCCAAATTGGGCCTAAACCATTCCATTAAGTCCAAATATAACAAATGGGCTTTAAAAGTTTAATTGGGCCTAATGGGCCGAAATTGGTTCTTGGCAAATAAGGGTGATTCCTTAATTGGGCTTGGTATTTGGGTTTGACCCATATTGACCAAAGTCCATGCCTTATGAAATCAATTGAAAGCCCATTGGACTTTAATTAAACAACATTGGATGTTAATTGGGCTTTGAGACCCGTTTAGATTAGATTTGGAATCTAAGTCGTTAAAACGCATTAAAAAGTGTAGATATTTAATTGGAATTAAATAAAAGAATTAGTATTGAATACGAATTAAATTAGATTTAAAGAGTAGTTCGATATAATTCAAGAATTCGTACTTCGAGTACTTATTCTCAAACGAGTTGGACTCCCGCAAATCAAATCGTTGTTTGAACATTGGATGATCACTTAATTCAAAGATTAATTAATTGGATTAGATTGATTGAATAACATGCTATGAATGAATACATGGATGTGTTGAATGAATAATGTATATCGGATGGATATTAGAAGAGAAAGGGCAATTTTGGAAATTGTTGTAAATTAGAATTTATTAAATTGGACCTGCATGTCCAGCCTTATCTCTCTTGATTCTTTGTATTTCTCTTCTCACCTAATTCCCCTCAATGTTAATGAGGTTTCTTTAATTGTATTATGTAATTGGGTAGAAGTAAGAATAGTGCTAGCCGGGAGAGGAAATGGAGTGATTCGTTCTAGGAACAATCTGTGAGATATCCATCCGCATATCGTTATTAATTTATTTTCGCGTCTTATTATGCTTTTAGAATGCATGTTAAGGGTGTATGATGAGACCTAACAAAGATAATAAATTGGTTGCCAATTTACGCGAAAAAACCCTCAACAAATATTAAGCATTTTTCCTTCCATTGAGAATTCTTACTCAAGATCCAAGATTGGCACTGGTTTGTTGGCCAAAGTCAAGACCTTTGTCAATCCGGATATGTTTGAATCATGAAGGCTTTGTTCCATATCGCATGTCTTGTCCAAGTTGTGATTTGTTGGCCAAAGTCAATATCACTTCTTGTCCATCGACATCGATTACGAAGCTTTCCAAAGTCAATTGGTTCCGCTTAACTGGAATCATTAAGCTTGTTGTGCCAAAGCCAAGGCTTAGTTGATTCAGAGGAAAAAGGTTTGGAAAATATATTGGATATATTGGCATATATATTGTATAAATATGTTTCGGACTTGAAGGTCCACCTACCGGATCTAGGAATTGGATGAGATCCAATTGATCTTAGAGATCTACCTAGTTAAATATCATACAGCTTGTTGGCCAAAGTCAAGGTTGTGTGTTATTTAACGGGATCCTAGCCCACTAGGAAACTAGGTTTCCCGAGTACTCAACAGAGGGTTAGAGGCTCGCCGAAAAATAGTGAGAGGCTAGTATTGAATTTGCAATTCCGTTCAAATATTTAGCTTCACGCGCTTTTCAAATTATTTCGTCAAATATTTTATTAGTTGGACTAATATATTATTATTTTTCTTGTAACAGTTAGACTGTACCCATACATCGTTAATCTAATAGTTGGACTATTGCGGTTAAGATGACTGGAAAGTTAAGCATTAGGGATATTGTCATGGGCGACAACGTCTTTAATGGCACAAAGTTTCAGGACTGGGATATGAATCTTAGAATTGTTTTGGGATCCGAGAAGTTACTCTATACTTTAGAGCGACCTATTGGGCCTAAGCCCCGACCTGATCAGTTGCTTGAGCTAGAACTTTGGAAGACTCATAGCGATGATAATGCGACTGCTCAATCGGTAATGCTTGCCGCTATGACTCTGCAATTCCGTCATCAAAACAAGGGGTTGGATCCCTATGAGATGATGGCGAAGTTGCACGATCTCCACCGATCTAACCTTAGATCGTAAAGATACGAGTTGCAGAAGAAGCTCTTCCGCGCTCCATGTCAGAGGGTACGTCTGTTGAGCACCATGTCTCATAGATGATTGCTAACATTGAGCAGCTCGGACAGATGGGCATAGTCTTCGAGGCTGAGACTTCAGTGGATTTGATCCTACAGTATCTCCCCGACACTTGGAGTGGGTTCATCATGAACTACAATATATTGAACCAAGACCAGACTCTTGGAGAGTTGATGTCCACTCTGCGTGAGGCAGAAAATGAGCTCCTTAAGGGCAAGAAGCGCGAGGCGCACTATGCTTCAACATCTCTAACTCCAAGGGCTTGGCCCAAAGCGACTGGAGGTGTTAAGAAGAAGAAGCATAAGAATA
Source organism: Zanthoxylum bungeanum (assembly GCA_019454045.1). Lineage (NCBI taxonomy): Eukaryota > Viridiplantae > Streptophyta > Magnoliopsida > Sapindales > Rutaceae > Zanthoxylum > Zanthoxylum bungeanum. The sequence goes on from SKCR01043497.1 coordinate 49,396, forward strand.
ATGGCAAGGCCAAATCATCAAAGGGTTCTGGGAAACCCAATGACAAATCCCAAGATGTATGCTTGCAGTACGGGAAGCGGGGTCACTGAAGCGTGACTGCCGCGAGTACAAGGCACACATGAAGGAAATTAAAGCGGGCAAGGTACCGGCTTCAAGTATGTTTGTTATAGAAATAACAAATGTCTACTTCTAGTTTTAAAAATTGGATTTTTGATTCTGGTTATGGTACTCACATATGTACTGATGTGCGGGATCTGCGGATTAGCAGGAGATTGGGCTTAGGAGAGATTGACCTCCGTGTTGGAAATGGGACTCGAGTTGCCGTTTTGGCCGTGGGCACTTATGTTTTGGAACTGCCCTCGGGGCATGTACTTGAACTTATAAACTGTTATTTTGTACCTAGTTTGACTAGGAATATAATTTATGTATCTATGTTAACCCAATGCGGGTATACTTTTGTATTTAGAAACACTGGGTGTTTTATGTATAAAAATGATATAGAAATTTGCACAGCTAATGCAAATAATGGTCTTTATTTTTGAATATAAATCAATCTCAAACATATAATGTAACAAACAAAAGGCTTAAAGTAAGTAACAAAGGTGAAACTTATATGTGGCATTGTCGTCTGGGACACATAAACAAGACACGCATATCCACACTTTCGAAGAGTGGGTACTTGGATAGATTTGATCCAAATTCATATGACGTCTGCGAATCTTGTTTATTAGGCAAGATGCCTAAATCACCTTTTAGCGGTAAAGGTGCACGTGCCACCGAACTGTTAGCCCTTGTTTATAGTGACGTTTGTGGGCCCATGTCTAACCAGGATAGAGGTGGATATAAATACTTCGTAACATTTACGAATGATGCATCGCGTTTTGGTTATGTGTATCTTATGAGACACAAGTCGGAAACTTTTGAGAAATTCAAAGAGTTTCGACACGAAGTAGAAAAACAGACCGGCAAAAGTATTAAGACATTACGGTCTGACCGTGGTGGCAATATTTGAGCAATGAGTTTCTTGATTACTTGAAAGAATATGGTATTCTTTCATAGTGGACTCCTCCCGGAACACCGCAATTAAACGGTGTGTCTGAACGGAGAAACCAAACTTTGTTAGACATGGTGAGGTCTATGATGAGTCGCACAGAGCTACCTATTTCCTTCTGGGGATATGCATTAAACAGTGCAATACTTATTTTGAATAAGGTTCTGTCAAAGTCTGTTCAACAGACTCCATATGAAATATGGACAGGAAAGAAACCGGGTTTCTCATTCCTGAAGATTGGGGTTGCTGGGCATACGTCAAATATTTGGAAGGTACCAAACTAGAACCCAAATCGGATAATTCCTATTTGTAGGATATCCTAGGGAAACCAAAGGATATTACTTCTATCACCCACAAGAGAACAAAGTATTTGTTGCTCCACATGCGGTTTTCCTTGAGAATGAATTCCTAAATGCAGTGATAAGTGGGAGGAAAGTAGAACTCGATGAAAATTGGAGTGATACTGTTCCTAGCATAGAATCCTTAACGGAATATGAACAGTCCATCAGGGATGAGACTGTACCACAATCTTCGATTACACAAGGACCACGTAGGTTGGAGAGAGTCAGGAAACAACCTGAGAGGTATGGGTTTCTGATCTCACCTCATGTAGATATTAATCTTATTGAGGAAGACGAGCCGGCTATGTATGAGGAAGCGATACAAGGTATCGACTCCGGTTTATGGCAAGATGCCATGAATTCCGAAATGGATTCCATGTACACCAACCAAGTTTGGACACTGGTTGATGCACCAGTAGGCGTAAAGCCTATTGGTTGCAAATGAGTCTTCAAGAGGAAGACTGATATGGATGGCAATGTACAAACGTACAAAGCTAGGCTTGTAGCGAAAGGGTATCGTCAACGACATGGTATCGATTACGACGAAACTTTTTCACCCGTTCCCATGATTAAATCCATTCGGATAATGCTTCCGATTGCTATATATTTCGATTACGAGATATGGCAGATGGACGTCAAAACCGCTTTCCTTAACGGAAACCTTTTGGAGGATGTTTATATGCAACAGCCTGACGGTTTTGTCGTACCTAGGCTTGTAAACAAGGTTTGTAAGTTAAATCGATCCATTTATGGATTGAAGCAAGCATCGCGTTCTTGGAACCAACGTTTTGATGAGATCATAAAAGAATATGATTTCGTTCAAAACGAGGATGATCCTTGTGTATATAAGAAGGTTAGTGGGAGTGCACTGACATTCATTGTCATTTACATTGATGATGTATTGCTTATTGGCAATGACATTCCCATGTTAACATCGGTGAAAGTGTTGGATAATTATGACCCATAGCGTCACTATTTGTACAGATCATGGTGTTGTTGTACAAATTAACTATGTGACAAAGGAGATTGCACTCTTATCATTTGTGATTAGATCACTTAGATGAATAAATGATGAGAGGTCCCTATGATTTGTTCCTGGACGGAGAATGATATGAGACAGTATCAGTCCACGTAGGATAAATCATTAAATATCCCTAGTCAGAGAGTATTATCGAGATTGGACATCGATAAATACGTAAAAGACTAGTATTGCACTTGTGCGCGTTGTGAGGGCACAACGACATAGTTCTCATATATTTGGGTATTGGATACTCATGCAAGTGTAATGGGAGGTTGTGTTTCACCGATGGTACGGGAAACAGCTTCGCTCTGGATAGACCCCCTCGGAATCCCATTGGTAGTATGACTATGTGTCTATGAGAGTCCGACATCAGGGTATGTGTATTTGGTCTTAACCTGAGACTTGCACCGCTATACTTACGAGAATCAATATACTTTAGTTAAGGTCGTCCAGGGCTGTAACAGGTTCTGTGTACGCCGATACTGAGTATATTGAGAATCGTAGAGTATTGGGTGTGATGTCAAGACGGAAGTATCACTCCAGTCATAGTGGAGATGATGTCACGATGGATACGGTATTAGTGCTCTTAAGTGCTGCGCGGCCAATCGCGATATTATTACTAGGTCATATATATCCGATTATATAGACTAGTTACCAGACATCCGACAAGTGCTTCGTACGGGGCAGACACAACTCCAGCCCCAGGCCTAGCACGTGACCGTCCGATACTGGATCGAATATGCACTACTACGTATACTACGCCTGATATAGATCCTTTATTCCTGTAAGGATATTTTCGGAGAATGGGTAGGCATGGCACTTTGCTAGAAGCCAACCTTGTCTTGTAAATCGGTAAAACGTAGTACTTGGTACTTACGTATTCAGATAGTCCGACGGCCCGATTTACTGCCAACATATCTGGGGATCTCATGGGTCGCTTCCCAAAGATTCACCGATGACGTATAACTCGCACTCTAAATTAATCTGGGATTAATTCGATGAGAGAGAAAATTAATCTGGGATTAATTACGGAGATATTTTATCTGGGATAAAATATCGTCTATAGAGAGAAAACGATTAGTTTGGAATTAATCGGTAAAGTTAATATATTCGATATATTAAACGAAATTGGATTTCGACGCGGAATTAAAATTAGATTTTAATTCGGGCGAACGAATTAATTTAGAATTAATTCGTTAGCGACGTGAATAGTGAAATCGCTAGGCGTAATCATTTAATTACGACGCAACGGAAAATTCGCTAATTAGGAATTAGCGAACCCGAGCCCGAGAGTGATTGCGAGCGCATTCACATTTCGAATTCGAGTGCGGCACGCAAGTCACATCAAGCGTCAAATCATTAGTCGCATCAAGCGTCAAATCGCTAGTCGTTTCAAGCGTCAAATCACTTGTCACTTTGAGTGATGTGACTTGACAACTTGATTGATTGAGTGACTTGACCACTTGATGGATGTTGATGTTAGAGTGTGGAACACTCAAGGTTGTTGGATTCAATTTATTTGACTTTTTGAAAGCCAAATATTTGGTAAATCATTTGTTTTATTTTTGGAAAATATTTAAGAAAATGAATTACACTTTTTCAACAACTAATACACAATTTCTCTCTTCCTCTCATCTCTCTCAATGTCACGCCCAAGGGCATAACAGCTCACTATTTTCTATCAAGAAAACCGAGCAAAAAGAAGCATAGAGTTGGGTTTTTGTGGCAAAAACCGCAAGTGCTAGCACACTACGAGATATGCGAAGGTGATAGGGAAGTTTACCAATGAGCTGGGAATCGTTTGACGAAGATTCGAAGCTCAAATGATGAAGCAAAATCTGAAAACTTGAACCAGTGGACTGCTCACTGCCAATGATGAATTCCAATGGGAAAAAGGATTTTGTTCATCGTTTCGTCGAACAACCGATCGATTTGAGTATTCCGCAACTCCTTTGATATGTATTTCAACACTTTTTCATGCTTGTTTGATGATCTTGGGACCTAGAATAAAACCAACAATGGCATCAAGAGCCTAGGTTCAAGCATGAAACTTTTAGGGTTAAAATTTGGGTAAACTTGATTTTGAGCATGTTTGATGAAATTGGATGATTTGATATGCTTAATATATGTTTAATTAGGATTGATTGGATCAATTTGTTGAAATTGTGATTGGATCAAATATCCCCAAATATTTCATGTTGGCCGAATGTATAAGAACTTTTGGAAATCTTGGATTTTTTGATTTTGATTCATTGGATGAGTTAAAATCATATTGGATAATGTTAATTTGAAATTAATTGGATTGAATTTTGAATTGAAAAAAATCCCCAAATTCTTACCTTGGCCGAATTGGATATGCCCTAATATAGTCTTGGAATTTTGATTTTTTAATTCATTTGATGTGTTGGAAATCATTCGGATGAGGACTTAATATCGATTGTGAAATTAATTGGATTGAATTCGAATAGGATAAAAAGTCTCTCTCTTTGGCCGAGACACTTTAAGCATGTAATTGGGTTTGATTTTTCATTAATGTGTTGGACATGTAATGATGATGTAAAGCATGATTAATTGGACTAATTTGATGTTTAGGAAATATTGATTTAGGTGATTAATCATGATATACACTTTAGGGAATTAAATTGGAATTTGGAATTGGATAATTTAATTATTTGGCCTTTAAATTGGATTTGGGCTTATTATGTTGTAAATGGGCTTATTGGGCTTTGTTGTACAAAGTTGGGTTTAGACAAATTGGATTGGATCCATTGGGCCCCAAACCACTTCCGTTAAGCCCCATTGCGACTTAATGAACCTTTAAAGTTTAATTGGGCCTAATGGGCCTAAATTGATTTATGGGCTTATGGGGTAATTCCCGGATTGGATTTTGGTTATTCGGTTTGACCCGAGTTGACCAAAGTCCACGCCTTAAGAAATCAATTAAAAGCCCATTGGACTTTAATTGAATTGACGTTGGACGTTAATCGGTCTTTGAGACGCGTTACGATTAAATTTGGAATTTAAGTCGTAAAAGGTTTATTAATAAAGTGTAATATTTAATTTGGAGTTAAATAGTGAGTTAGTATTAAATACATATTAAATTGGATTTAATGTTGGAGTTTAATTTAATTCGAGAATTCGTACTTTGAGTACTTATTCGCAAAACGAGTTTGACTCGCAAAATCAAATCGTTGTTTGAACATTGGATGATCACTAATTATCAGATTAATTAATTTGATTAGATTGATTGATAACATGCTTGTATGAATACATGGTTGTGATGAATGAATAATGTATATCGGATGGATATTAGTCGGGTGGGGGCAATTTTGGAAATTGTTGTAATAAATTGATTTATTAAATTGGACCTGCGTGTCCAGCCTTATCACCTCTATTCTCTTTGTATTCTCTTCTCACCTATTCCCCTCAATGTAAATGAGGTTTTTTTTAGAAGTGTAGTGTAACGGGTAGAAGTAATACAAGTGCTAGCTTGAGAGAAAAAGGGAGAGATTTGATATAGGATCAATGTGTTAAGTATCCATCCGCATATCATTATTATTTTATTATATGGCGCTTTATTATGTGTTTAGAATGCATGTTTAAGGGTGTATGATGATGAGACCTTAACAAAGATAATAAATTGGTAGCCAATTTGCACACGAAAAACCCTCGCTCAATATTAAGCGTCTTTCCTTCCATTGAGTGATTCTCACTCAAGATCCGAGACGGCATTGGTTTGTTGGCCAAAGTCAAGGCCTTTGTCCGTCGAAGATGTGTTTGAATCACGAGAGTTTTGTTCCATATCGGTGTCTTGTCCAAGTTGTGGTTTGTTGGCCAAAGTCAAGACCACTTCTGTCTGTCACTCGACATTGATTACGAAGCTTTCCATGGTCAATGGGTCGCGCTTGACTGGGATCACTAGGTTTGTTGTGCCAAAGCCAAGGCTTAGTTGATTCAGAGGAAAAAGGTTAGGTAATACATTGGATGTATTGGCATATATAAGATATATGTTTAGGATTTGGATATCCACCTACTGGATCTAGGAATTGGATTGGATCCAATTGATCTTAGAGATCTACCTAGTTAATTATCATACAATTTGTTGCCAAAGTCAAGATTGTGTGATATTTAACGGGATCCTAGCCCACTAGGAAACACGGTTCCCGAGTACTTGACAGAGGGTTAGAGGCTCGCCGAAAATATGGGGAGGTAAGAATTGAATTTGCAATATTCGTTCAATTACTCACCATACGCGCTCATACAAAATCATTCGTCAATATAAATTAAATGTTAGTTGGACTAATATTTAAATTGTTGTTTTAATAAGCACTTGGACTGTATTATATTTGATTATATAATTGGATTATAGTAATCAATATATTTGAATAATTGATTTCATTTACAGTTGATTTTATAATTGGATTATAGTAATCAATATAATTGAGGTTAATTAATTTAAATTATATTTGATTGTATAGTTGGACTATAATAATCATTATAATAAATAGTACCTGAAATAATTGATTAAATAGTTGGACTATTGAAATCAAGAAACATTGAAAGATTGGACATTTAAATATAATCTTGGATTAAAATATTTAAATGGTTTAATTTTCAAATTGGGAATTAAATTTCAGGATGGTCCTGGAAATAAATAATAAGTTACTTTATTTGATAAAATAACCTATTATGCCTAAGCCCAGAATTAAGCAAATAGTAGAGCATAATCTTTGGAAGATTTATGTGATGATGACTTTAATGCTTAATCTGATATACTTATCTTAAATCTATGTTTAGATTTAAGAAGTATTAAAATTGCAATTAATAACTCTTGGAGAGTTATTGACAAATCTCAAGGAGATAAAGTCGAACTTTGCAATTAGGTAAGTAGCGCAAGGCGCACTTTACTTCAATATTCTAGAAACCCAAGGCTTGGCCAAAGGCTTCTGAAATATTGGAAAGGGTAAAGGCAAAATCATTATTATCTTCTGGGAAGATAAAGGACATATCCTAAAGTGACTTCCGTTTTGGATATGGCAGACACGAAGGAATTAAAGAAAGGGCAAGGCTCTGACTTTAAATATATTTGTCAAAATTATGTCCATTACTAGTATAGAAATTGGATTTTAAATACTTAGTGTGGTACATAAAATATATGTATTGATGTTCAGAATCTGCTGTGAGTAGGATACTGACTTCGAGCTCAGATTCATCTGCGAATCTGAAACGGGACGAAAGTCGCTGTTTCGACCGTAGAATACCTAAGCTTAGGAACTACCCTTCGGGTGTTTACCTATATTAGGAAACTGTTATATAGTAACTAGTTTGACTAGGATCATTATCTCTATATCAGTGTTTAATCCGTTGCGGATAAACCTTTATATCTAGAACACTAAAGTGTTTCATTATATAAAGATAACATTGAGATAAACACATTAGATGTGAATAACAGTATTTATATTTTGAATATAAGCAAAATCTCAACACATATAATATGACAAACTAATAGCTCATACTGATTTGATCAGAATAGACTTATTTGTGGCATTGTTGTCTGGGACACAATTAAACAAGAGTCGTATATCCACACTTTTGAAGAGTGGGTACTAGGACTGATTTGACTATTCAAATAAAGTCTACGAATCTAGTTTATTAGGTAAAGTACCTAAAATACTATTTACTTGGTAATAGTGAAAGTGCCACTGATCTGTTAGCCCTATTCATAGTGAAGTAAGTGGGCCCATATCTAGCTAGGCTAGAAGTGGATATGAATGTTTCGTGACCTCAACGGATGTAGCATCACGTTATGGTTATGTGTTTCTTTTGAAGAACACAAATCGGAAACTTTTAAAGTTTCGACATGAAATAGACAAACAGATCGGCTATAGTATTATATCGTCACGGTAAGACCGTAATGGAAAATACTTAAGCAATAAGTTTCACACATATACTTGAAAGAGTATAGTATTCTTTCAAATGAGGACTCCTCCCGGAACACGTCAATTGACGGTGTGTCCGAACGGAGAAACCGAATTTTGTTGGACATGATAAGGTTTATCATGAGTCGCTCTGAGCTGCCACTTTCCTTCAACAGATATGCATTAACAGTGCAAAACTTATTTAGAATAAGGTTCCATAAAAATCTGTTTGACAGAATTCATATTGGATATGAACGGGAAAGAAACAGGGTTTCACACTCCTGAAGATTTGGGAATGCAAGGCATACGTTTGGATGATACCAAACCAGAACTCAAATTGGATAAGTGCCAAATTATAGGTTATCCTAGGGGAAAACAATAAGTATAGTACTTATACATCTCACTAGAGAACAATTGTAATTATTGCTCGCCATGCGATCTTCCTTAGAGGATTACCGATATGCAGTGGTAAGTAGGAGGATGGTATAACTCGATGAAAATCAGAGTGATACTGTTCAAGGCACGAAGTATTTAATGGAACACAAACAGTTCATCAAGGATGAAAATGTACCATTAATCTTCGAATACACAAGAACCATGTAGATCGGAGAGAATCAGAAAACAACATGGGTATGGGTTTCTGATCTCACCTCATAAAGATGTCAATCTTGTTGAGGTATACCAACCGAATACGTTTGAGAAAGTGATACAAGGTATCGACTCAATTTATGGCAAAGTGCCATGAGTCCGAAATGGATTCCATGTATAACAACTATGTTTGGATAATAGTTGATGTACCGTAAGGCATTGTGCCTATTGGTACTGTATAAGTCTTCAAGGAAGACATACATGGAAGGAAACATACCAACGTACAAAGCTAGGCTTGTGACGAAAAGCTATCATTATCAACATTGTGTTGATTATGGTTCAACCTTTTACTTGTTGCCACGGCAAATCCATTTGGATAATGTTTGCTGAAGCTGCACGTTTCATTTATGAAATGTGTCAGTTAAAGATCAAAATCGCTTTCCTGGAAAGGAAACCTTTTGGAGGATATTTATAACATCCTGACGATTTTGTCGTACTAAAACCAGCAAACAAGGTTTGTGGGTTATTCGATCCATGTTTGGATTGAAGCAAGCATGGTTCTTGGAACTGACGTTTTGATGTAATCATAATGGTGTATGATTTGATTCAAAACGGAAATAATTCTTGTGTATATAAGGAGTTAGTGGGAGCGCACTGACAGTGAATGTCTTAAAATAATGATAATATATGTCATTTCTTGGAAATGATATTCCCATAAAACAATCGGCGAAAGCTTGGCTTTCGAGATTATTCTCCGAAGAATTCTTAGGAGTAACAACCTTTATTCATGGAATAAAGATCTACTGGGATAGATTAAGTTGTTAAAACTCTGCGAGAACTCGTATATTGAAAAATGTACGTGACCTGGTGTCTCATACGCTTTGAGCATATGGAATCACAAAAAGGCCAATCCGAGTGATAGTCACTGGATTGAAGTTAAGAACATCCGTTAGTATCTTAGAGAACTAAGGATGCTGTCTTAATCTGTGGAGATGGAGAACTTGAAGTGACTGGGATCACTATAGCAAGTTTCCAAACCGACAAAGATGACTTTGAGTCGCAAACGTACTATAAAGTTTGAATAACGTTACAGTGAGCTAGAAATCTTCCAAGCAAGATACTGTTGCCGAATAAACAACGAATACGGATTATTGCTGCAGCTGAGGCAGCAATAGAAGCCATTTGGGTCGATAATAAATCTAATTAGATTAGATATAGTTCTGTTAGCGGCTGAGCTAGGCGTCAGCACAGGCTAAAGAATTAATGGTCTCATCAACGATCCAGATATATACTTCGATACTCATCTGATTCGTTCGGATCATACATCGTAGTGATGATCGAATAAATTGCATCAGACGATAATCATGCAAATCCGCTGACGAAAGCTTTTCTCAACAGTTTGAGCCAACCGTACATGGTTCGGGTGTAAGACACTCGAGTGACTGGCTATAGGCCAAGTGGGAGATTGTTGAATAATTATGACCCATAGCGTCACTATTTGTACAGATCATGGTGTTGTTGTACAAATTAACTATGTGACAAATGAGATTGCACTCTTATCATTTGTGATTAGATCACTTAGATGTATAAATGATGAGAGGTCCCTATGATTTGTTCCTGGACGGAGAATGATATGAGACAGTATCAGTCCACGTAGGATAAATCATTAAATATCCCTAGTCAGAGTATTATCGAGATTGGACATCGACAAATACGTAAAAGACTAGTATTACACTTGTGCGCGTTGTGAGGGCACAACGGCATAGTTCTCATATATTTGGGTATTGGATACTCATGCAAGTGTAATGGGAGGTTGTGTTTCACCGATGGTACGGGAAACAGCTTCGTTCTGGATAGACCCCATCGGAATCCCATTGGTAGTATGATTATGTGTCTATGAGAGTCCGACATCAGGGTAGGTGTATTTGGTCTTAACCTGAGACTTGCACCGCTAATACTTACGACAATCAATATACTTTAGTTAAGGTCGTCCAGGGCTGTAACAGGTTCTGTGTACGCCGATACTAAGTATATTGAGAATCGTAGAGTATTGGGTGTGATGTCAAGACGGAAGTATCACTCCAGTCATAGTGGAGATGATGTCACGATGGATACGGTATTAGTGCTCTTAAGTGCTGCGCGGCCAATCGCGATATTATTACTAGGTCATGTATATCCGATTATAGAGACTAGTTACCAGACATCCGACAAGTGCTTCGTACGAGGCAGACACAACTCCAGCCCCAGGCCTAGCACGTGACCGTCCGATACTGGATCGAAATACGCAATACTACGTATACTACGCCTGATATAGATCCTTTATTCCTGTAAGGATATTTCCGGAGAATTGGGTAGGCATGGCACTTTGCTAGAAGCCAACCTTGTCTTGTAAATCAGTAAAACGTAGTACTTGGTACTTACGTATTCAGATAGTCCGATGGCCCGATTTACTGCCAACATATCTGGGGATCTCATGGGTCGCTTCCCAAAGATTCACCGATGACGTATAACTCGCACTCTAAATTAATCTGGGATTAATTCGATGAGAGAGAAAATTAATCTGGGATTAATTACGGAGATATTTTATCTGGGATAAAATATCGTCTATAGAGAGAAAACGATTAGTTTGGAATTAATCGGTAAGTTAATATATTCGATATATTAAACGAAATTGGATTTCGACGCGGAATTAAAATTAGATTTTAATTCGGGCGAACGAATTAATTTAGAATTAATTCGTTAGCGACGTGAATAGTGAAATCGCTAGGCGTAATCATTTAATTACGACGCAACGGAAAATTCGCTAATTAGGAATTAGCGAACCCGAGCCCGAGAGTGATTGCGAGCGCATTCACATTTCGAATTCGAGTGCGGCATGCAAGTCACATCAAGCGTCAAATCATTAGTCGCATCAAGCGTCAAATCGCTAGTCGTTTCAAGCGTCAAATCACTTGTCACTTTGAGTGATGTGACTTGACAACTTGATTGATTGAGTGACTTGACCACTTGATGGATGTTGATGTTAGAGTGTGGAACACTCAAGGTTGTTGGATTCAATTTATTTGACTTTTTGAAAGCCAAATATTTGGTAAATCATTTGTTTTATTTTTGGAAAATATATAAGAAAATGAATTACACTTTTTCAACAACTAATACACAATTTCTCTCTTCCTCTCATCTCTCTCAATGTCACGCCCAAGGGGCATAACAGCTCACTGTTTTCTATCAAGAAAACCGAGCAAAGGGATGCATAGAGTTGGGTTTTTGTGGCAAAAACCGCAAGTGCTAGCACACTACGAGATATGCGAAGGTGATAGGGAAGTTTACCCATGAGCCGGGAATCGTTTGACGAAGATTCGAAGCTCAAATGATGAAGCAAAATCTGAAAACTTGAACCAGTGGACTGCTCACTGCCAAGGACGAATTCCAATGGGAAAAATGATTTTGTTCGTCGTTTCGTCGCACAACCGATCGATGTGAGTATTCCGCAACTCCTTTGATATGTATTTCACACTTTTTCATGCTTGTTTGATGATCTTGGGACCTAGAATAAAACCAACAGAAAGCTTGGCTTTCATTAAAATTCTCCATGAAAGATCTGGGAGAAGCAGCCTTTATTCTAGTAATAAAGATCTACTGGGATAGATCTAGAAAGCTTCTTGGACTCTCCCAGAGCACGTACATTGACAAAGTGTTGAAGAGATTTAACATGGATCAGTCCAAGAGGGGATTGTTGCCAGTGTCACATGGCGTCACTCTATCTAAGGACATGTGTCCTAAAACTCAAGATGAGAGAGATAACATGAGTCAGATACCGTTCGCCTCGGTATTCGGATCGATCATTTATGCCATGATATGTACGCAACCTGATGTCTCCTATGCTTTGAGCATGTGTAGTTGCTATCAGGCCGATCCATGTGATAGTCACTGGATGGCGATTAAGAATATCCTTAAGTATCTTAGACGAACTAAGGATGCTTTTTTAATGTGTTTTAGTTTATTTTGCAGATAAAATAATATTGGGACACAATGAAATCATTTAGGACTAAATGTGGGTCAAATAAGGGCAAAAACGTTGGACTTGACATATTAATTTTGGAGATTGGAAACTTGAAAGGGCGTTTTAACGAAGTGGAGTTTTGGAAATTCTAGTTTTGCGCATTTGTCGTATTTTGGGAATAACTTGTTACTCCGATATCGGATTGAGCTGATTCAAGTTCCAGATTAAAGAAGACTTAAAGATCTACAACTTTTAAAGACAAAATGATTTCGAATTCTAAATATTTCATTCCCGAAATTGATGAACCATCCAGAAGTGTGTTGTGTGTAATTATTAAAGTCATTTTCAATCATTTTCAAAGCAAAAATAAATTAATAAATAAATAATAAAAATTATCAAATCACCACCAAACATGATAAGTAATTAGTGGAGCAATTAATAATGGATTTGGTGGAGCAATTAGTGGAGCAATTAATAATAGATTTGGTGGATGATTTGATGGAGGTAAAATTTTGCCTATAAATACCAAGCCATTTCATTTGTAAATTCATACTTTCTTCTAAGGAATTCCTTTAGAATACTAAGAAGATTGTATCTTGTTTATTTATTTACAGCTTTCAGTAATTAATTTCCGCTTTCGCACTTTCTTTTCTTTACTTTTCAGTTTTTACTTTCTGCAATTTACTTTTACGCAAGTACTTTTCTTTCTTTAATTTTCAGTTTTTACTTTTCAGTAATTAGGAGGTAACTCCCCTTTGCTGGGGTAAAAGGTAAAACTTTTATTACTAATATTTAGATTAATCTCCCTTAATTATAATATATAAACTAGTTAAAACATGACTTAACGAGGATATCGCCAAATTGGTCGGTTGGTAATTATTTAAATTGGTTTTAACCTGACTAAACTGGATACCGCCTGATTGATCAGTTGGTAATTAATTATTAATTTGACTTAATCTGGATACCGCCTATATGGCTGGTTGGTAATTATCATGCAAAGTTAATATATTATATTAAGGGAGATATCTAAAATAGAAGTAATAAAAGTGGATCATTTTTCCTCAACATTTTCTTTTATTGTACTTTTATTTTATTTACTTTTTAGCAATTTACTTTCAACATTTACTTTTCAGCAATTTACTTTTCAGCATTTACTTTTCAGCAATTTACTTTTCAGCAATTTACTTTTCAGCATTTACTTTTCAGCAATTTACTTTTCAGCATTTACTTTCAGCATTTAATTTTCAGTATTTTACTTTATGTCTTTTATTTTATTTAAGTTTTTTACTACCCGTAAATATGTGTCGTAACTAAGCCAGTTATCTGGGGTTGTGATGAAATCCAATATCACCGGTTTATAAGGGGTTAAATTACAGTTTGGGTATATAAATGTTTATTTATTGAGCCTTAATCCTAATGCTTTTTATTAACTGGCCATTAATAAAATTGAACTGGTAAACTTAAAATGAACTTGGAAAAGGGATTTTAGGTTTAAGAATTTGACTTAATAGCCCACGATCTTCCTTGAGGATAGATAACCCTTTAATAGATTTCCTTATATGATAGGAATATACATGTCGGGCGGGGGTAGCCATAATTGGTACTTAATCTTAATAAATTCAGATAACTTGGTTCACATAGGAATATGATTAATTGGGTTATACTAGGTATTTGTATTTGACCATCGGAAGAGGATTTTACATAATTTCGTGTTCCAGGTTAATAAAACAATATATTACACAAATGTAAAATAACCACTTCATCTTTTAAAAAGATATTGGAAGGATTCACAACCCTGGATAGTTTTATAAATTTGAATTTTCTTCAATCTACTTTCAAGCAATTTTATTTACTTGTTTTAATTTTAAAGTCACCACCCAATCAAACAATCAATCCATTAGATACTTGTAAACATTTAACTTCATAAATTGATAACAAAAGGTTTTAAGTCCTCGTGGGATCGATACTTTTTATACTACTTAAACGATACGTACGCTTGCGTTATACGCGTGTGATTACGCACCGGTCATCATGTTCACATATGCAATTCGTTGCAGGGACTGAAGGAAAGTATGAAGCTGAAATCGGGATCGATGTCGTTGCATTTCAAGAAAAGAGACTCATTCGATATAATTACGGCAGGGGTATTTGCAGTTGGTTAAGAATTGTTTGATTGATAATCTCACTATTCAGCCTTACCCGACTTGTGAATCTTGCATTCAAGGTAAAATGACAAAAGCCTCATTTTCAGGTGTAGAACATCTAGACTCTGACTTGTTGGAACTAGTACATTTTGATGTATGTGGTCCCATTAGTCTTACTGCTCACTGTGGCTATTCATACTTCGTTACTTTCACCGATGATTTGTCACTGTTTGGCTATGTTTATTTGATGAAACATAAATCAAAAACTTTTGAAAAGTTCAAAGAGTTCCGAAACGAAGTGGAAAAGAAAATTGGAAAATTCATCAAATTTCTATGATTAGATCGAGGTGGTGAATATATGAGTGGTGAGTTCATTGATTATTTAAAAGAGAATGAGATTCTCACTCAATATACTCCTTCAGGTAATCCACATCACAATCGAATATGGAACAACCAGAGGGTTTCGTATCCAGTGAGACTTCAAACTTGGTTTATAAGCTCCAAAAGTCTATTTATGGACTTAAACAGGCATCCTGAAGCTGGAATCTTCATTTTGATGAGATAATTAGATTATCTGGATTCATCAAAAACGAGGAAGAACCATGTGTTTATAAGAAAGTTAATGAGAGCATGACATTTTTCCTAATCTTGTATGTAGATGACATCCTTATCATAGGAAATGATATAGGGATGATGCAAAGTGTGAAAGCCTACCTTTGCAAGAACTTCTCCATGAAAGATATGGGTGAAGCTTCCTATATACTAGGTATAAGGCTCTACCGAGATAGAGTTAGGAAGCTTATATGGTTGTCACAATCGACGTACATAGACAAGATGTTAGAAAGGTACAGTCTTACCAACTGCAAGGCAGCAAATGTACCTTTCCGATACGGCATACATCTTTCGAAGAAAATGGCACCTCAAACTGAGGAAGAGAGAGTAAGGATGTCTAACTTGCCATATGCCTCTTGTATTGGAAGCATAATGTATGTTATGTTATATACTAGACCTGACATCAGTTTCGGCGTCAGTGTGACCAGCCGATATCAATGTGATCCAGGTAATGATCATTGGACAGCCGTGAAACATATCCTAAAGTATCTTAAAGGCACCAAGGATAAGTTTCTGATATATGGAGAAGATGAGCTACAAGTTAGGGGTTATAAAGACTCCGACTTCCAGGGAGATCCATATGATAGAAAATTTACAAGTTAACGGTTGTGTTGTTAATTGGTGTTGTTCAAAGCAAGGCTCAACAGCTGATTCCACCACTGAGGCCGAATTTATATCGGCTTCAGAAACTGCTAAAGAAGCTATTTGGATTAGAAAGTTTATCACAGAACTTGGCGTTGTGCCTAGTATTGCAGATTCGATCCCATTGTACTGTGATATTAACGAAGCCATCGCCCAAGCTAAGGAGCTGATGGAGCATTCCAAGTCTAAACACGTGGATAGGAAATATCACGTAATTAGAGAGATTATTGAACGAAAAGACATAGTGGTCTTGAAGGTTCAAGGACAAGACAACATACCAGACCCGCTTACAAAGGCCTTACCTCCTAAGTTATTCGATAAATATAAAGAGGAGATGAGACTATTGTACCATCCAGATTGGCACTAAGCAAGTGGGAGTTTGATAGAGTTGGTGCTTGAAGTGCCAATCTGATTTGTATATTTTATTATTTATTAATAAAATAACTACATTTTTCATTTCATACCTCATTAATGGTATTGTCATTATGCGTATTATATTGATGTATAGATATACTAAGAATGACATCGATCATATAATAGTCTTGACACTAGGTGTAAATTATTCTTAAAGTAAATATTCCTAGTCGTTGGTTTTGGAATACGGTCGAATTCCTATAACCTAGAAGACTAGCACATGTCATATATTGGAATTGGAGTTCCAATGATTTAACGCGATGTACCATGTGTTTTGGAAACTCGTATAGACATGTGGGTATTCATTGGAGCGAATACTGAATGACTCACAAGTGATTCGTAATAGTTGGAAGTACACACCACCGTCAATAGGAATCTCCTCGAGTCGAGTAGCATATGTAATCCTTTGACTATAGGATAGCATTGATTTTGTGTGAGATCCTCCACACTTTGATGCCATGTATGTTAGAAACCTTTTATGGTCTGACCTCTAGATGTTTGTTGGGTGTGGACTAATGCACTCAGTAATCAAGTGCGAAGCAAGATAGGATCCGTCGGCCTATATGTGTACCATAAGGGGATTAGGTATCCATGTGAGTTAAGTCACGATTCTTAAGGACTTTGGCCAAAGACGATCACCTAGGGTGGATCGCATCAGTTATAAAGAATCGTGGACATGTCGACATGAGATGTGCACCTCGGAAACTTGACGGTATATTCTATGTTTCCTAAGCATAACTCGGATAGCCTACGACGAAGGGATTGTTAAACATATGTGATAACCTCGACTTGTATAGTTCAGAAAGATCGTTCGTGTTCTTCGTGAATTCGGAGGTGGCCGAATTGCGTACATATTAGCTAGGCTTATATGACGAACGTGTCTGAACTTAGAGAGTCCCAATATGAAGTGTACTCGTTGAGCACTTAGGTAGCCGATTATTTTTTATAAAAGATAATATTCGATATTATAATTATCAACTAAGATAATCAAGTGTTATTGGATAACATTGATTATTTACTTTGACCTAATTGGATTAATTGGATTAATTCAATAATTACACAATGGCTTAATTGTAAAATCATAATTATCTCTACCAATTGAGGATATTATGGTAATTGTAAGTATGTAATAATATGTGGTTTTGGCTTGATTTAATTGGATTAAATCAAGGTGGTAAACATTTAACTAATCCATTTCCTAATCCTTGGCTTGATTTAATTGGATTAAATCAAAGTGGGAGACAATGGAGATTAGTCACACCTAATTATACAATTTGGACAAATTAGATTAAGCCCACTTAAAAGTTGATTACAATTTTTATTAATTAAAAATTGCCTAAGTTTTGCTATAAATAGCAAGCTTTAGGAAGGTTTTAATTACAAGTTCAAAGACAAGCATAAACAAATTCTTGAGAGATTAGCCTAAGTTAGAGAAGTGTTTAGAGAAGTGTTTAGAGAAGCTTGTGAGGTCTCTACAACATTTCATCTAGGAGAAATCAAGATTGGATCTTGAAGTCAAGCTTGGAAGCATTGGAAACAAGATTGGATCTTGAAGTCAAGCTTGCACACCTTGGAGGTTCTCCGACGATTTCAACAAAGGAGAAGTAGATTAGATCTTGCATCAAGTTTACTAGGTAATGTTTGATCTTCTCCTAAGCTATGTTTTATTTATGTATTAGATGCATGATCACATAGCTTAATGTTGAAATAAGGCTAATAAATTGTGTTAGGATGCTTTGGAAGTATAAATACAACATGCTTGTAATTAAGTCAAAGATGTTCATTTTGGACATGCAACAATTAATTAGAGTTTGGAACTCTTGATTAAAGCTTAGAGCTATGGCTACCATTCTAGAATCATTTGACCACCTTTGGGTGACCTAGAATTGTTCACGAGACATTTCTTATTGTGATTCTAATTTGGTTTGTGTAATGGATTCAAAATTTACGCCAGTGCATATTTAGAATAAATTTATGTTTTTGTAAAAATATTTGATATTTTGAAAAACTGGATTTTTATTCTATAACATGTGTTAATGTTCGTTTTGAAATTAAAAATTAATTTTAGGTATTTTTGAAGTGTTTAGGGAAGACCGGAAAGAATTAGGGTCAAAGACTCTAATTCATTCAGCTCACTGGAATGTGAGCTGAATGAAAAGGAAACAAATGAGCACGCGAGCACTGTGCGCGCACGACAATTTTGTTTTTATTTGTTTGGGAGTTTCCAGATTCTGATTCAGTCCCGGTTTTTTCCTATACATTTATAATGGAACATAGTATTTCATTAAATAATTTAAAATTACACCCATACTTGATATCCATGGGTTAGACCCATTTCCGCTGTCAGGGGCACCTATCCGACCCTAGGGGTTCCACAACTGCCCCAACACAACCTTGATTTCCAATGCTAACAAGCTTCACTTCAAGATCTAATCTTGATTTCTCCTAAATGAAATATTTTAGAGACCTCACAAGCTTCTCTAAACACTTCTCTAACTTAGGCTAATCTCTCAAGAATTACTTGTGTATAGCTTACTCAAGCTTTTTCTTATGCTTGTTCTTGTACTTGTAATTAAAACTTTCCTTAAGCTTGCTATTTATAGCAAAACTTAGGTAATTTTTAATTAATAGAAGTTGTAATCAACTTTTAAGTGGGCTTAATCCAATTTGTCCAAATATATATAATTAGGTGTAACTAATCTCCATTGTCTCCCACTTTGATTTAATCCAATTAAATAAAGCCAATGATTAGGAAATGTATTAGTTAAATGTTTTCCACTTTGATTTAATGCAATTAAATCAAGCCAAAACCATCTATTATTACATACTTACAATTACCATAATATCCTCAAATGGTAGAGATAATTATGATTTTATAATTAAGCCCTTATGTAATTATTGAATTAATCCAATTAATCCAATTAGGTCAAAGTAAATAATCAATGTTATCCAGTAACATTTGATTATCTTTGTTGATAATTATAATATCGAATATTATCTTTTATAAAAAATAATCGGCTACCCAAGTGCTCAACGAGTACATTTCATATTGGGACTATTTAAGTTCAGACACGTTCGTCATATAAGCCTAGCTAATATGTACGCAATTCGGCCACCTTCGAATTCACGAAGAACACGAATGACTTTTCTGAACTATACAAGTTGAGGTCATCACATATGTTTAACAATCCCTTCATCATAGGCTATTCGAGTTGTGCTTAGGAAACATAGAATACACCGTCATGTTTTCAAGACGCACATCTCATGTCGACATGTCCACGATTCTTTACAACTGATGTGATCCACCCTATGTGATCGGCTTTGGCTAAAGTCTTTAAGAATCGTGACTTTACTTACATGGATACCTAAACCCCTTATGGTACACATACGGGCCGATGGATCCTATCTTGCTCTGCACTTGATTATTGAGTGTATCGATCCACACCCAACGAACATCTAGAGACCAGACCATGAAAGGTTTCTGACATACATGGCATCAAAGTGTGGAAGATCTCATACAAAATCAATGTTATCCTATAGTCAAAGGATTACATATGCTACTTGACTCGAGGAGATTTCTATTGACGGTGGTGTGTACTTCCAACTATTAGGAATCACCTATAAGTCATTCAGTATTCGCTTCAACTAATACCCACATGTCTATACGAGTTTCCAAAACTCATGGTACATCAAGTTAAACCATTGGAACTCCAATTCCAATATACGATATGTGTTAGTCTTTTAGGTTATAGGAATTCGACCGTATTCCAAAACCAACGACTAGGAATATTTACTTTAAGAATAGTTTATACCTAGTGTCAAGACTATTATAAGGTCGATGTCATTCTTAGCATATATATACATCAATCTAATACGCATAATGACAATACCATTAATAAGATATGAAATGAAAAATGTAGTTATTTTATTAATAAATAATAAAATATACAATTCGGATTGACACTCCAAGCACCAACTCCATCATTTATGAGTTATCCTCCACACTTTGGTGGAAATCTCATCTTCGACCTTTTTAGGTTAGACCTCCGCATGTTCATTAGGTGTGGACTGATGCTCATGATATCCGGTGAAGTATCAGAGAGGATCCGTCATTCCTACGTATATGATATAGGTGTTCATTTCATGAGATTGTGATTTGTCAAATCCATGGTCATGGTACACTCGGAAATAAGTTCCGAGTGTTATTGAGAAGTCATGGATCTATATGTCGACGGACTATACCGTACAAGATTTGACGATTATATATATGTCTCTGGTATTTATCTGGATGCCTAAGATGGAAGGATTATACGTTTGTGAAGATCTCGACTTGTATAGTTCAGCAAGAATATATGTGGTCGTCATAATTTACGAGTGGGTGAATTATGGATATGGAATTGTATTCCATGATAGATATACTGAAACTTAGAGAGTTTAACATAATTGAAAATACTCGTAGAGCACTAAGGCAACTTATTACAAATAATATTGATTATTCGAAAATTATTTAATGGTTAAACGAAAATTACACATGCGAGTTTTTGGTAATTTCTAAATTAATGTGTATATGTATTAAATGTATAATTTTTATTAGATGCACATTAATTAATTATCAAGTATATTATTACACATATAATCCATGAATGTATTTTATCATTTAGTGTATATATAGAAATACATAATATATTCAAATTAAATGAATTAGTTAATTAAAAGGTTAATTAATTAATTAATTAATTAAATTTCTTCTATAAGTATATTTTATTTTGTTTATGATATGTGTTATATTTTAATGGATATACGTGCGTTTTTGTTTAGTATTAGTAAGATTAGGTATTTTATTTTTAAAATTATTTTGAAAATAAAATTATTTTTTCTTGGTACCACTCCCCCCAAATTCAGCCACCATGCTTTATAAGTGGGAGTTGTTCATTTTCTTCTTTAAGGTGAACCAAAGGCAAAAATAATAAACCCTAAGAAAGAGAAAGAATTGAGAAAAACAAAATCAAGGACTTAGTTGGAAGAATTTGGAAATTTATTGTAAGTTTTCTTAATTCTTTCATAAGAAAATTATTTCTCTTTGCTTTATTTGAGTACATAAGATATATTTTATTTTTCCTTCTCTTGAATAAAAGATTTACTTGTTGGAAGTTTTTTGGAAAGAAAATATGCATGTGTAGTGAATCTTTTAAGCTTAATAAGTGTTATTGTAGTTTAATTTGGTTAAAGAACAATAAGTTGTCATTTTAAAATTCTTGTGCACTCTATGAAAACCTAGAATTGTTCTTGAGTGTTTTTATTGTGGTGAGACTTTTGTGATGTTGGAAAGTTTGGATTAAAGCTTGATTGGAAGTTAATTTTAGTTTTATTTGGTTAATTTGATTAATTAAATATTTTAGGGTTTATGTCTAATTCTAAAAATGAGGCTTTTCATTTCATGGATGTAATTAAGTATATCAAATGTATACTAATCATTTTGATTGTTTTTTTAGAAACACTTAAATGTATAATTGACACTTTATGACCAAAATGAGCATTGGTGTAATTAAGTATATCAAATGTATACTAATCATTTTGGTTGTTTTTTAGAAACACTTAAATGTATAATTGACACTTTAGGACTAAAATGAGCAAAATGCAAAAGTATGCATTATTGGGTGATTTTCGACCAATGGGTATTTTGGACATTTTGAAATTTAATTTTGGGATTCAATATTAAAATTTTGAAATTAAAAAAAATATGATTTTTCACGCTCGCTGCGATATTCTATAAAATAATATTCACGCCAATATTCTCGAGCTATTATGGCCGTATTTTTATGATATTTTTATGATATTTTTATGAAGAAATGAATTAAATTTTTTTTTAAAAAAAAAAAAAAAATTTGATTGAACCCGTCTCTCTCTTTTATTTTTTTACGGGTAAATGATTCAGAGAGTCCAAATGTTGATTATATTTATAATCGTACCCCAAATAGTTTAATAAATAATAATCTGTACCTCTATAGACGATACTTATGATTAGGGGTGATCACGGTTTCGGGTCAAACCGCAACCCCACCCGGACCGCATCGCGCGGTTTGAAAAAAAATAAAAATGATTTCGGGTCAATCTGAATCGAACCGTAAATTTCGGGTCGATGTGCGGTTTTGACCCAATCGCGACCCGAACCACCTAAACCACCGACCCGCGTTCAAATTAGATATTATTTTATATTTTTCTTCTTCTTTAACCATGAAATTTAAGACATTTAATGATCATATGATAATATACAATGTTTAAATGAAAATTAGGTATTTTTTTCTTTTCAATTATTATGTGAAAACACATAAAATTTTCTTTAAAAAAATTATAATCCCCGCGTTCAAATTAGATATTATTTTTCTTCTTCTTTAACCATGAAATTTAAGACATTTAATGATCATATGATAATATACAATGTTTAAATGAAAATTATGTATTTTTTCTTTTCAATTATTATGTGAAAACACATAAAATTTTCTTTAAAAAAATTATAATCCAAACCGCAGACTCAAACGGCCCAAACCCACTAAATCGCCAACCCGAACCGTCGCGATTTTCCTTATCAAATTTACAGTTTCGGTTTCTAATTTCCCAAACTGCCAATCCATGCGGTTTAAAGTGAAAAATGAAAAAATCGATCCGAACCGCACTGCACCGTGAACGCCCCTACATATGATTGAATTTAGTTAAAGGTGAGTAAGAAATAATAAATAAATAAATAATACAAGGAGCGCATATTTTAGATAATAGCTCCTTCGGTTTGTTAAGAGGAAGGAAAAAGAAAAAATGGCGGCTTCAGCTATTAGGCTTAGGCTTCACTCATCTTCTCTATCACACGTATTCCTTCCCGTTTTCTATCATCAAACAACTCTCTCGACTACTTTCCTCCGATTCAACCAGCTCCGCTCGACCGCTCGGCTCTTTTCCTCCACGAACCGGACCAACTTTCCGGTTCTCTGCCAGGCCAAACGCCGCCACGGCTTCTTATCCCAAGAAGATTTAGTTGCTTCTCGTAAGCTGGCCTCTGAACTCTCACACTCAAATTTTATTTTTTTATTTTTTTAATTATTTTTTATTTTTTATTTTTTGTAATTTGAGTTTGTGCTAATTATTATCATTTTCTATTTTTTTTTTAAAAAAAAAATAGCTGCTGATCTTCTTTTTGAACCGCCACTAAAAATTGTGGAGTATCCGGACCCGATATTGAGAGCTAGAAATAAGAGAATTAATACATTTGACGACAACTTGAAGAAGTTAGTTGATGAGATGTTCGATGTTATGTACAAGTGAGTTTTTTTTTTTTTTTTTTAAATAATTAAAGGAAAAAAAAGATGTAAACATTTCTCCTCGTAATTTTGACAGTGTGAAAGCTTAAAACTGTTTATGCTGCTTATTGTTGTTGAATTTACTTAGCTGGAAATCGTTGCCATGTTATGAAAGAATTCAACTTTATCAACTTGGAGATTCATGTTGGATGCTTTTAAAAATCCTTGCAATTTACAGGAGTTTGAACAATTGTTGTTGGCTTACTTGTTAACAGAACTGATGGTATTGGGCTCTCAGCGCCCCAAGTGGGAATCAATGTTCAACTTATGGTGTTTAATCCTGCCGGTGAGCGCGGCGAAGGGGAGGAAATTGTTCTCGTAAATCCAAGGGTTAACAAGTATTCAAACAAAATGGTCCCTTATGAAGAAGGTTGCCTATCCTTTCCTGGAATTTATGCTAATGTTGAGGTATTACCAAATGGTATTTTTTCTCATGTTATTTTTATCTATTTCAAATGCAAGTTCCGTTTGGATTCATCTACAGAGTATGGTTACATTGAATTCCCTGCTCTATTTGCTGTGTTATCGTCCTCCCCACTCTCTCTCTCTCCATTGTTTTTGTGATTTTTCTAGTATAAAAATATTAATTTAAAGTTAAGCTACATCCTTTGATTTTATTGACTGTTGTATCCATCCCTGCTTAACTTTTCATTTTTGCTTTTTTTGTGCTTGTCGGTCTTACTTGTATGCTTGTTGGCCTTCTGGAAGAAGAAATCCCAAAGGAAGACAGTTATATTGGCATATTTAATTTTCAAAGAAATTAGTTTTCATTCAAACGACCACACATCTCGCCCTGTATAATTCCACTTTTAGGCTTCTAGGATTGTTTTTGTTGTTTTGGATCTTTGGTACTATTCATTGTTTTAAAAAACCTCTGGCGGGTTTTGTGTTTCCACCCGCTTCGTTGGCGTGAGACGGCCGCCTCATGCCGCCACGCACGGACAAAGAGGTGACGTCAAAAAAAACAAAATCCCAACATGCAGTGGTCTGTGAAAGTCTTCTTTCCAAACTTGAAATAAACAATGTCAAAGAAAATGATGATGTTTAGACTTTAGTGGAGACTGGAGAGAGATGATGATGAAATTGTAGGGACCATATCACGTGGGTCTGAATTCTTCAGTTGGTAGGAAATTAAATGGGTCCTGACTAGGGATGGCAGTGGGTAGGGTTTGGTGCAGGCTTACCATTACCAAACCCGCACCCGTATATATAAATAAATTACCAAACCCGCACTACCCGCTGCGGGTTTTAATTTTCATTACCAAACCCGCACCCGCATATAAAAATAAATTACCAAACCTGCACTGATATCCAGCGGATTTTTTGCAGGTTTTTTAAATATTGAATTCTCTTACTCTCTTAATAATACAATCTTTTTAATTAAACATTGATATTTTTTCATGACATAAAAAAATGTATTTGACAGTTTGCAAATTATGAAGCATAAATAAAAGTTTAAAATATTGATAACATAATGTCAAATTCATATTATCACAATTACATCTATGAATCACTAGCTGAATATCCTTCATTATATTAAATTCATATCATCAAAATTATTGAACCATGACCAAAAGCAATTCAAAAATATTAAGAGAGCAATTAAAAAATTGTAAGTTAGTGAGTCCTTTTATATGAGAGATTTTTTTGCCCTAAAGATATAAACCTACCCGCAATGGGTATCCGCTGGTTTTGCTTAATTACCAAACCCGCTTAAATATTTACCAAATCCTACCCATTGCTGGTGGGTTTTTGCGGGTTTGTGGGCGAAATTGCCATCCCTAGTCCTGACGTGTGGTGAATATTTATTTGACAGATTTCATTAATTTCATTATAATATTAATTAAATATTATAGGACAGTTTTATGCAAATATTTTTATTTTAATATTCATCAAAAAATTATTGGAAAGTGGAAGCAATCATAATTTAGTTGTGCAACTTACCCACTGCCATAAAACATATATTATCTCGAGGTGAATATTTAATAAACTAATTGAATCATAAGCCCTAATTTAAAAAAAAAAAAAAAACCCAATTTTGTCTTTCATTTTTGTTGATTACTAATAAAATTTATCATATAAAAATCTTTCTCATCACTCTAACAATATTTATTTAACATCAATTTGTACTAATTTCACCAAATAAATATTTGTAATAAATTTATTATTAATCAAAAATCATCCTTTCATCAAGTTACAAAAATTATTAATTTTTTTGGCGTTCGGATTGAGGTGCCTGCCTCGTCGCCTCAAGGCGGTCTGCCTCGCACCTCAAAAGTCGACCACCTCAAGGCGTTATCTATATTTTTGAATGTTGGTACTATTATGATGCCAATTTAGTCTGTTTCTCATTTTTCTACCTGCAGAGACCAGAATCTGTAAAGATTGATGCACGGGACATTAATGGTGCCAGGTTCTCAGTTAGCTTATCAGATCTTCCTGCACGGGTGTTCCAGCATGAATTTGATCATTTGCAGGTTTTTTCTTTAATATAAGCTTGATATATAACTGCTGTTCAATAACGAAAGAAGTAGTCCTTCACATTGATGGAACAATTCTGTAGCGCTTTAAGTTACCTGATTCATATGGTCTTTATTATACATAAAATTGATTTCATAGCAAAAGTTTGTAGTGTACTGGATGAGTATGCATAAAGTTTATGATTGAGCTTTCTATTCTATTCTTTACCATTATGTCTGACATGGATAATCGAGGAGTGCACAATTTTGTATTTCCTGCTATCCCACGTTAGTCCCGCTGTCCCCAATCTGCATAACCAT
Source organism: Zanthoxylum bungeanum (assembly GCA_019454045.1). Classification (NCBI taxonomy): domain Eukaryota; kingdom Viridiplantae; phylum Streptophyta; class Magnoliopsida; order Sapindales; family Rutaceae; genus Zanthoxylum; species Zanthoxylum bungeanum. The sequence continues at coordinate 76,256 of SKCR01043497.1, forward strand.
AACCATACCCACACTATATCACCCGTGATTTTCTTTGAAATGGATCCATTTGATTGCTAATACTATGTCTAGCATAACATAAGAATGTGAATAAGGTACACATAATAGTGCTAGCCTAACATAAGAATGCATTGGGCTTCATGAAATGATAAAAAAAAATACACCTAGTCATATTATAGAGGCCAACATATTTACGATATACCTTCTCAACTTCTCCTTTATTACATGGTAAGATTGTTCAACAATGAAAATGACACTCCAGGAATGAAGAAGCTTCCAGCATATGGTCATTTTCTTGTCTATGAGCTTTTTACATATCTGATGTTTTTGTAAGTTCCAGTTATCTGGGTCATCTGAAGTTCATTCTGCTATGGTGGCTAATAATTCTGCAGGGAATTCTGTTCTTCGATAGAATGACTGAAGATGTTCTTGACAGTATTCGGGAACAGTTAGAGGTGAGTTGAAGCATGTCTGCAGTTTTCGTTTTTTTCGAACAAATGAGTAAAATTTCCCCTTTTTTTTACCAGATAATATTTTCCTTAGTTCAGGGGGGAAAAGCGTTAGCTGTTAGCAAGAATTCATCTCTCTTTCATGTGTACTCCCAAATGCTCAACAATTTGCCAAACTATGTTCTGATGTCTAGAGTTCAAAAGTTTGCCAAAGAGTCTATGTGCTTGTTTGGCTTGAGTGGCAAAGCAGACCTTCTATCTGTCAACTATGTTATATGGATAATTACTGGTGAAATATGATAAACCAGCATATCAAGTGGTTGTATGCTTGAAACTGCTCAATTTTCATCCGGATAACTTGCAGTACTAAACAAACCAAACAGAACACAATGTGTCTCTCTGTCAAATCTTCAAAAATCTCAACACATTACAAAAGAGAAGTCTTCTGTAGTGCTCTTATTTAGCTGATTTTTGTTTTGATTGTGCTACCTTGCATTAAAAGTGGGGCATAGATGTTCAAGACCTGAAAATGTTTTAGTCTAGCCATAGGTGCACCTCTCATGGAGGCGTAGTGGCAGCGCCTCCCGCTTGCCAGGCGAGGCAAATTGGTGGAGGCGCACGCTTCCCGCACTTAGGCACGGCGCACCAGGCGTTGCTGAGGCGCGTCTCCGTGCATTTTTTTAATTTCACAATTTTTGATGCAGAGCTGTACTGATTTTGTCTTCGTAAAGCGTGCTAAGGATAAAGATAGTAATGAAATTGGTGAAAATAAATTAATTTATAATTTATGCTTTTCTACTTTTATTAATAAAACTGCTGCACATTGATTGTTTTTCTTTTTACTATGTAAAGTGAGTATGAGATAAAATGTGACAGTGATTTATATATATCTTTGTAAAACGTGCATATAAAGCTTCCCAATCCTTTTCACACAAAAATAAATTAAAAAAAAGCTGCCCATTTGATGTTAAATTAAATAAATATAAATTGACGAACGATCAACCTTCTACCACGTGAACACCACCATATGAAGCCAAATGTCTCAAAGTAAAGTAGGGCTTTGAGAAAAAAAAAAAACAAGACTTTAAAAACTGATTTCTTGTGAATATGAAGCCTAATTTAACACAACCACAGTTACAAAAATTAATTATATTTGTTTGAATATTAATTGGTTTATGTAGAGTTATGACTTTATAAATTATGTGTGAAATTATTATAAAAGTTATGAAAATTCATGGCACGCCTCACTTTAATCAAGCGTACGCCTCGCTTTACGCCTTGCACCTAGGCCCCTCGAGGACCTTGGCGCCTTGGCGTGCCTTTCGCCTTTAACAACTATGAGTCTAGCACTGATATTGAAGCATGATCCAATATGTCAGCAAATTTGGCAAACATTGGCTTTGTAGAACTGAGTTAAGATTTCTTGTTGACAATTGATACAGTGTCATTTTTTATTGAGGTTTTTGCTCGTCCATTCCTCTCTTTGATACATTGAAGTATAGAACATGTCGATGTGTAGTATTCTGTCCTGACTTTGTATGGGTAAAGAAAAATATTTTTAGTTGCTTAATGCTGATCGGATGTGTGCAGGCCTTAGAAAAGAAATATGAGGACAAGACTGGACTTAGAAGCCCTGAAAAGATAGAAGCACGGAAAAGGAGAAAAGTTGCTGTTGGTTTTGGAAGATCCTAAACGTAAGATGGGATTCTTTAAATGCCTCAAGCTTCACTTGAAAATGTCAACTAATAGTTGCCCTTCACTGATATCTAATTTAATCCTTAGATTTTGATATCTTATGGTGATTGTTGCAGAGGATGGGTGTGCTTGGGCGTGGAATTGAACATATACTACCACCATACAGAAACTTGCTAAGCAGAAACATGGGCTGAACACTTTTTTTCCAAAGAATTGTTGGTGCAACAGATGTCATCAACATCGGATATCTCTGTGACTATACATACTTTTTGGAATTAGCCACTGCTGATACTGAAAAGATTAAACTCAATCATTTAATTGGCAAATGATGACAAGGTGGATGAGAAAATAACAGCATTCTCCTAGAGTCATAGTTTCCCTCATCTTGGCACTTTGTTTTATTCTATCAGCATTTTTTTCTAATTGAATGTTTGTGTCATGGAAACGGTGGATTTGTACTCTCTTTCATTTTTCCCACTTGTACATTTTTTCCATGTATATGCATATTTATTGTTAGCATTTGCCTCATTGATTCTTTTACAAATTCAGACCGTAGGTGTGATGCAACACTAGATTGAGTTCCTTACACCCATTTCGTTTTTTTCCAACTTTTAATGCTTTCCTGCATTAGCTTCGACAAATGCTGTCCCAAGATCATTGGCATTCACTGGTTGATCTTTTTCTGCAACTGGTCTGTCTAGTCAATAATCAAAGTCAAATTTATTTGGGGGCTAATTACATTTTTTTGTTGACAAATAGCATTTAGGAGTCTCAGAATGTTAAAACGTGTGTATGTTTTGACAAAAAAGGAGCACTAACGAAGAAATTCGGTTTTAAGTGATTTTTAACCTATATCTGATGATAGGTTCTTCTAAGCCTTGCTGTGCTGGTGATCTATTTGGCAACTGTATATATCCTGCTTTGATTTTGAGTTCTTGCTTTATTTGTGTTTATTTATTGTAGGAGATATTCTCTCCTTGTTCTTCTATTTTCTTCCACTTCCTGAAAAGGCAAACCTTAGTTTCTCTAGGGAAACATAATAATCTGAATTGCTGGAATCTGTCTGGTTATCACTACCTTTGGTACTTATTCTTCGACTTTAAGTCATAACACGCCACATATCCATAGACAACATCTGATCAGTGCTAGATTGGTTAATTACCGTCTTGTGGTTCACTCGGCTGCTTTCAACTTACCTATTATTTTTTCCAGGTTGATTGTTCTCTCCAAGAACTGTTCTTGAAGCTAGGATATAACTCTGTGTTTATGCTATTATGCTATTTCTGCAACTTTGTATGCACACTAGCTCATCTTATTTAATTTGATTCTCATTTAATCTGTAGAGAAATCAATTATATCTTTGAAATCCTGTCTTATAGCATTTTCAGCTAACATGCTTTTGTATAGTATCTATCAGGAGGACATAATCTAGTTTATGTTGAGAAATAGGGGTGCTATATTGCATCCATACCAAAAATCCTATGCACTATAAGGATTTTCCAGTGGCATCATCCTTTACATTCCCATGGTTCTACTTTAAGAAGGGCAAGAGCATGAAAGCATTCTTTTGGTGTAACTACCATACCATTAATAAGAATCTAGGCTAGTTTTGGCATGAGCCACCATAAGTGTGAGGGTTAGCTTTTGAGGGCACGCCTTTCTGCAAACAGTTAATCGGAGGAACAGTGGCAGTTTTCAGCTCTCCATATGCCTCCCAACAGAATGGTTGCTCTGCATATCGCGCCGGATTTAGCTCTATCATTGTTAGAGATACACCGGTGCATGGTAAGCTATCACTGCAAGCGAAGTGCACAGGCTGTTGTGTATAGGTTCCTCTTATATTTACATAGTTTATACCTGATACATGAACAGCTGAAGATTCATTCTGACAATGGCTCTTGTCACAATAATATTGGTCGATCACAATAGGAGTTATAACATCATTGACTTGTATGTTTGAGAACATGACTTGTTGCACTGAGCCAGAGCCTCCCTGTAGTTGGAACCAGTTATATTGAGTGTAGTTAGGAGATTCTAATTAGACCTGCAAGGATATAGTCCTAGCATCATGATCATATGGTGTTTGATTTATACCTGCCATGTCTTTATTCTGACACCAGTCATTGTGTTGTGCATCGTTACATCTCGGACAGTGATGTTTGAAACACAGGCTTTGGTGTTATCTTTTCCCAGACTTCCAATGCTTATTCCATGTCCAGGACCACAGTTGACATTACGTACGTTTACATTTGAACATCCAGTTTGTATTGATACACAATCATCTCCTGTAAAATATGGTAGTAATTCATCTTTCTGTATTCATTTTTTGAGCTTTTGTCTCAAATCATCCACAACTGTTTATTGCTAAGTGCCAATTAGCTAGGGTGTTTTGAGATCATAAAACGACGTACTTAGTCTAAGTTGGGGATTTAGATTTACCACAAGCAAGAGTACTGCTATGAATGTTAACATCTTGTGAGTTCTGCAGGTGGATTCCGTCAGTGTTGGGGCTGTCTCCAGGAGATGAAACAGTGAAGTCGAAAACCTGCACGCTTGTGCAATCATCAAATTTAAGGTGAGTTTGCTGACTGTTTTGAATGGTTATGCCGGTGACTGTCACGCCACTACTACCATAGAACCTCACGGCCTGCACATCGGAAAAGAGGTAAACCATAAATTATTGTTTTGAACTCACATTAGCATATTCTGAAACGAATGGTTTTAGTTTAGACAAGATAATCACCGTTGGCTTAGTGCCCGGCATATTTCCTTTGAGCTCACTGCTTACATCTGCATAATTGTAAGAGGGAGAGTCATTCCACCAGGCGGAACCTTGTCCATCGATTATGCCTTTACCTGTGACTGTAATTCCTTTAAGCTTTGAGAACTCGAGCCATTGTAGAAGACCTGAACGCCAAGCTTCAGAATTTGTTGGAGCAATGATCTTTCCTTCCAACTGAATGAATTTTTATGGCATTAGCTCTAATGGCTAATGGGTGAAACTGAAAGAACGATAGCATGAGCTTAGCTGAATGGAGCAAAGTAAATTACCTGAAATAAAATGTTTGGTTCACAATTTGGTCCTGAGAAAGAAATGGGTCCGATAAGGAATACAGAACCAGATGGAACCACCATTGTTGCTCCCTCTACTTTACAAGCTGCTTGCCACGCTGCTATGAATGCCTGTAGAGAAAAATTATATGGGACATGTTCAATAAACTCTATCAAATGAATAAATGCGTCTTAATTTTAAATTTAATGTATATATATCAAAATATTATTGGACAGGTATATCACGTCATCTATATATTCGTCCTTTATAAGTATTTCTCATGTCGGAGTATCATAAATTAATACTTTCTTACGTAAAGCTTCTCATGTAGGTCAAGCTCAAATGGAAACAAAAGATTAAAATGTAATATATTGTTATGGCTGTGGATATTTTAAGTTTTTATCTTAAATTTACACATCAAAATTTAATAATAGTTTAAATCAATCCAATGATACATAATCAAAATTTACCATTTAATGATAGCAATTGCTTGGATTTTAAAATTTAAATTTAAGTCAAATATTTTAATTGAAATAAGCACACCACTAAAATTAATTGTCTCCATCATTGGTAATATTAGTATATATGCTTTGATGGGGCCGCAAAATATTTTATGATACAAAATCTCGTGGTCATTGACTGCTACGCAGTCCGCACGTTCACATGCAGAAGGTTTCTCAATAATTAACCAGAAAAGAAAAATATCAAAATCCCCCAATTTTTTATCCAAATATATAATCTCTCTTAATATTTCAAAATTCATCAAAACCCCTTATCGTTACAAAACCGTTAAATTCATTTTTTGTGCCTTTTTTTTTTTATTATTTGGCCCTTAGAAATAGTTATTGATTAATGATGGATGTGGATTTTAGTTTACTATATCAGGAATGAATGGATAATAAAAAACACGACAAAACGAAATTTAAAGTTCAAATTTTTTTTTTTAACCAGGGTGGTTTTGATGGATTTTGAAAGATGAGGGGATTGATATAATTATTAAAAACAAAACACTGGTTTTGATCATTTTTAGTATTGGATAGTATCCTTGTAAGAGCCTGAAAAATCACCGATTTACTTATATATCCATATAGATGACGTGTGATTTTCCTGATATTTCAAAAAAAAAAAAAAAAAAACCCTTTGTAGTAAACTTATGAATGCAAGCTAATTTCAGTTGATAAAATCTCTATATGAGATTCGAATCTTGTTTACTAAAAAATTGTAGTAAACTAAGCACACAATACGAGCAGCTTATTCTCTCTTCTTTCTGGCCGGACGTTATACTTTCTCCGATCGACTGTACTTAAATTAACGTCGCCAGAATCTGTCTATCTAAATGATAAAAAACGACCTTCAAATTAAGTTTCAACAAATAACTAGAAAAGTATGTAAAAGTAATATATAAAAGGCTTAAAGGTCAACTATATGATGGATCACCTTGGTGTCATCAGTGTGGCCGTCACCTTTAGCTCCATATTCCAACACATTAAAAATAGCAGAGATCGCCGTCGCCGCAGTTTCTTCTGGTGCTCTGGAATAAGCATAACCCATGAACTTTGACAATTTGCGTCCATGGAAACCATTTTCTTTCTTCTTCATAGCACTGCATGTTTCAAAGCTTGATGACCAAAAAAAGAATGCAATAACAATTACTAATGCAAGGCTCCTAAGGTTTTTATGACAAGTAGCCATCTTCATTTTTTTTTTTTTTTTTTGGGAACAGAGATGAAAGAAAGTTTATTAGGTAACTCCACAATATTGAAGGAGATAAATGGGTTGATATTTATAGCCAAGTAAGCTGCCCAATTAAGCTCACTGTACATGTATAGATATAAGCTATATTGAAGTCAGTTGAATGTAATTCTTTGATATTAAGAAGGTATGAGTAATGGCCCTGAATTTTAGAGAACCCTATATGAATTTTTAAAATATGTGACATTCTACCCATAAATGAGAGATTTTTTTCGCTTTCATATTGCAATGAGAATTAATTTTTCTTAATTTGACACAAATATGGAGACCCTAGTCGGCCGTCTATGGGCTATCTTTAGGGTCACCCCTGATAAACATATGAAATGTGTAGTTATATTGAATATAACTATTATTTGTTTAATAATTTTTACTATTTTAACACACATGATTATATATTATTAATTTGATTATTATATGGATGGTGTGATACTATTATTGTATTTTAGAATTTTTGCAGCTAGAAGAAATTACAAAATTAAAAAACAGTTCCTTTCCTTTTCCATACTTTGTGTTTTTTCTAAAATCACTAATCAATCGTTTGTCTTAATTAATGTCTATTATTTGACCCTAGAATGGTAAAAGGTAAACTTACTCGACCCGCCGGTTATGGTCGTGAGAAAATCTTTGCTATAACAGCAATCCTAATTTGTCCCGGCGAAATTGATTGAGTTTTTGCTCCGACAAGTCAAAATTCAAAACCACACAATAATTAGAGACACTCATATTTACATTTGGTGCCGAGTTGAGTGTTGCATTAAATTTTAAATTTTATGAGAGTGTATCGTGATTTTATAGTACTTATATGCATTTAGCTTCTGGTATGTATGTGTATGTGTATACATATTACACGATAAAATATTAATATTTTATCCTGCATTCATATGAAAAAATCATACGAATATCTGTAATACACAAACACACAAATACATACATACATACATATATACATACTGTAGACGCTGAATTTCATCTTGGGCCTACAATTGTGAATTTGTATGTTGGAGACACTAGCAATCCTGTGAAACAAAGGCAAGGTGAGCATGGAGAAACTACCCATCGAATGGATGTCATAGGAACTCTAAGGCTCAAGTCAGTGATGAAGACGAGCAGTAAGAAAGGGGAAAGCAAGGTAAAGGGTTACCATGATCTTAGTAAATTACCATGAGAGTAGTAAGCTAGTATTTAGAGAGTATTATATGCTTTCAAAACTCGAATGTGAGAGTCAAAGCTTGAATTGTTGAATGCCTCAATCCCTTGGACCCCTTCTCATTTTATAGGTTGTGTATTAGCCCTTTTAGTCGGATTAGGATTCCTTGGAAGTGTCGTATTCCAATCCTATTTAGGAAAGGGTAGTGAAGTAGAGATTGAATTAGGAGTTCCTAGATACCCGGGATTAAGTAAAATCCCTATTGTACTTGAATTATACTATCATGTCCATAGGTAGTTTATCTTGATCCGAATAACAAGTTTCCTCGTTAAGAAGGAATCTGGTTGTGTATAGACTGATGGATAACATCTAATGGGACAGTACATAAGATGAGAATGTCGGCTGGGACAGTGATCAAACAAAGTCGGCTGAGATATCAAATAGCATGATTAGGGTCTGCTAGAGACCTTTTGTGTTATGTGGGCTCTTGAAGGCTTTTAGGCCTCTTCCCCTTGGAATGTATGGGCTCATGGGACCTGTGGGTGGTAGGCCCAGGGCTGTGATAGCCTTACGTTGGAGCATATCTAACCCAATAGACTTGATGCCGTCTAGGATAAATATCGACTGAAATGTCCATATCAAGTGGGGCTCTGATAGTTGGAACTAATGTCGATTGGGCTTTGTTGGTAGCCCATGATGCCACTAGAGCCAAATGAAGGCCATTAGACATGATCTTTATTCGAGTTCATCGTGTGGGCTTAAGTGTTGTCTGAGACACAATGACATTTGGGTCTTTAGCTCAAATTTGGCCCGTACGATTTGTATCATGCTCTCTAAGTCAATGAGTCATTGGCTTGGAGAGCAATCAATAAGTATGTCGTATGGAATCCATAAGTCATCTGGAATACTGATGTTGCTTAGACCAGAAGAAGGTTATGCAATGTTGATTGGACCAGTCGAAGGTCTAAGAGTCTTTAAGGTTGACTTGACTAGATGAAGAACCATTAGATTCTCTGATCCAGCGAAGGTCATAGGGAGTGTTCAACATTTTCTGGACCGAAAGAAGGTCCTGGAGTTAACCCGACTCGACGAAGGTCATGAGGAATGTCTCATAGACTGTATTAGATGAAGGTTAATGATAATCTCCAATCGAGTAGACCTGATGATGATCTAGGGGAGTCTTTTATATCGTCTAAACTGAAAGAAGGTCCAGGATTTAATCCGACCCGACGACGGTCATTGGGAATATCCCATCGACTGGATCAGATGAAGGTCCAAGATAATCTCCACTCAACT